>PVKB01005759.1:0-86193 GCA_004027205.1 Ctenodactylus gundi
AAAAAAGTTCTTAAATTAGTTTAATATTTTATATATTAACATAGTTAAGAATATATTAATTAGATATATGTATCATTTAATTTATAAATCAATAATTCCAAATCTTCTAATATATCTTATTAAATATTTGTCTCAAGAACTCCTATGTTTTGAACATGCCGATAATGATTTCTTTTGATAACTGCCTATATATTCTCCTCATGTTTGTGTTCTGAAATTTTTCTGAGACTATGTTTGAAGGAATTCTTTTGTATATTGTCTTCACCAACTACATTGGCTGTTGATGTGCTTTAACAAATACTCAAATATAAAATGGCAAGATATTAAATTTCAATTAAAATTTGTGAGACTATTGAGTTATGTGTAGTGATTCCTCCTAATTATATTTGAATACATCTTTTCATTTATCCTTATTTAACCACCATTTTATTAATATGAGACTTGTACTTGCCTATCTATATTTTGTTTTGTACATATTATGTATGTTTATGCACGACACATATGCAACAATTTGTCTTATTTCTCCCTGTAACTTTTAGGATTTGTTAATAATTCTAATGAGGAGAGTAGCCCACTTTACACAGCTGAGGTAACACTGTTCTGTGTTGATCGCTGTTCAGTTGTTTGGTCGGCTCTCGCTGGGATCTGAGCCGATGCCGTGAATGTTCAACAACTTCACGAATGATGTTAAAGTGGCTTGAAGCTACCTGCTCATACTTACAGATTTTCCTATAAGAAGAATATAATAAACCATCTTCTCAAACATTCCTATCTTTGCGTAGCTTGGTGAGGAAGATGTGGCGGCTTTGGCGGAGCAGCTCATTCAAGCCATCCACCACTCCTGATGCTGCACCTAGTAAGATCACTTCCTTTCTTAGCTGAGCTTAGTGTCATGCTGTTACAGACAGTTCTTTTACCTCCCTTGGAAATTTGCAGATATTTTGGTATCTAACTAGGGGTCCAGGAGACCCACATATATGCCAGGGATGAATATCTGTAGTGGAAAGCCAGAGGTCCCATCTCCTATATGGTTCCGTGACGTACCTTTTTATATATATATATATATATATATATATATATATATATATATATATGCAGTCCATACTGATGTACAGAATCACACCTATATACCCCATGGACTACAGAACATACTGTAGCTCATCAGAGTAAGGCAAAGTGGCAGGATTTGTAGGGGGACTCTGGCTGGTGCTAAATGTGGTAAGGCATGATGCTGAGGCTGAGCTCTCCGTCCCAGGGACATCAGAGATGAGTAATTACCATGGACTTCTGAGCAGCCAGTATGCGACTAGAGAGAAGACCTAAAAGCAGATCAAATATTTGGGTTTATGTTTTATTTTGTTAATATCTTTTTTAACATAAAAGAAAACTGCATACAATCATAGTGGTCGTGAGATACTTCTATTTTAGGACAAATACAAGAAACACTAGGGTTCCAAGCCCAAGCCTGTACCATGAGGTAGAGAAGAAAATATCTGAAATAAATCTATTTAAATGCCAGTGTTGAGGAGTAAAGGGAAGAGTCATGGAAACAGAGATGGCAGAGAGTGCAGGCCACCAGGCTGAGCTAAGCTGGAGTGCAAACGCGAGCCGATAAGGAGATCAGGTCCGTCGCCAAAGCCAGATGTTGGGTGGCATGTGAGGCTCCTGGACATTGCCCACCAGCATGGGTCCTACCAAGAGGTAAGGCTGAGGGTGAATCTGGTATGGTGATCAAACAAGAGGGGGATGAAACCTTCCTTCCACCCTGTGAGAAGTTAATGAGAGCCTACTGGGCTGCATCCAGGCTGACTGGTAAATATATCCTTTGGGAAAAAAAAATTGTCTGGCACACTCCTGGTTTTTATTGCTCTCAGAGGTCTTGACATTGAGCTCTTTGGGAAACATTGAAATAATGCCATAGTTGAGGCTGAGGAGCCTTCTCATCTTCCTGACTTCTTTTATTTTAAAGACAGGGTCTCACTTTGTAGCTCGGGCTGTTCCTGAACTCTCTATGTAGCCCAGATTGGCCTTGAACTCACAGCATTTCTCATGGCTCAGCCTCTATATGTTGGGTTTGAAGGGGTACACCGCCATTCCCAGCCTTATGGGACGCTGGGGGATAAATTCATGGCCTTGCACTTGCAAGGCACGCTTTTTGACTGCTGTACCATTGGTTTCCTTGCTCCTCAGTCTTAATTGGTTTTCTCAACACAACTACGGCATACACCACTACCCCACACTTGGAGTTGTGTTTTCAGTGGTTGTTTGAACTGTTTTGTTCAAAACTATTATTGTTGTCCTGGCTTTTAAGTTATTACACTGGCCAAAAAGCTGAAGCGGTTGTATCATCCCAACTCCCATTCAGTGAAGTCTGGGTGGGGACATTAAACTTTTTATTGACACAGACGCACACTCTGATCATTGCTTCATGATTACCACCGTGTGCAACTGGGCTCACTCACTGCGTTCTAGTGTGTTTCAGTATTCCTGCGCTCCCTGTCCCTAGGGAGATTCACTCTGACCTTCTTGTGTCAAATTTACTTGACACAGTTCATGAAGCCAGGGACCTGACATTAAACATAGTGTTCCGTAGTGTCTGGGTCACTTTCCATCCTGTCCCCCACAGCATCAAGGGGACAGTCATTGTGCCCTCCCCTCTTAGTTTCCAGTGGAGGGCTCCTAGGATTGAACTTTGGTCCTAAGCGCCACATTATTTGTTAAAACCAAATAGATATTCTCTACAGGTATTAGAGAGAAACACTGTTCAAGGAGAAGTAAATTGTCCTTAACGGAAATCGGTGCTTTTGTTTGAAATATATACAGAGAATGAAGCAAGTCTGCAGCATTTATTCAGTAAAATATTAAGTTACAATGTACTTCAATGACTGACTTGATACTTTTGTTTTACGTATAATGAGCTATAATCATTATCATTGTATTGTATATGTTATTTTGATATTTTTGTTCCTCAAAGGTTAAACTTCATTATTTTAATTAATCTAAATTTACATAGTCTTTCCTTTGGTTCACTCAAAAAAATTTTTTTCTACTGTATGTGGGTTTGAATGCAGAGCCTTAAGAGTGAACCAGTATGATAAAGGCCAAATGTTGCCATCTCTGAATATAAATTTATAAATTGTGGAGATGCAGGTCTCGGTAAATTAATTGACTCAAACATCAGAGGGATGAATTGATGTGTCAATCAAGAAACAAATAGGTAAAAAAGTAAATAAAACAAAAAAATCATAGACCATTTACCAAATCCATCTCCCAATCAAGAAACATCATTTCTCCAAAAAAGGCTGTTAATAAAATTACTCAAGACTAGCCTGATTTTTTTACACTCTAGAGTTTACTAGTCAGAATTTTCCTCAATATATGCCAAAGCACCTTTCATCTTAGGTGAATTATTATAGAGATCTCTTATACAGATAAACAACCACATACACACAAAATATATTTTAACTTTGGAGCTCATCGCCTGAAAACATTTTTTCCAGGTGGATGCATACTAAGTCTAATAGCTTTAACCTGCTGGTATTTAAAACCGGTTCTCTGCCAGATACTTCTGAAAAGCATTAATCAGGTCTAAGACTTTGCTTAGTTTCATAAAACTCAAGAAAGGAGACCTTCCCCCCCCCCCCTTGGTCTCCTAGAACCAGTAGGAGATTTCTTAGTTTCTCCAACCTTAGTACTGCTCAATAGGTTGTCTTTTAACCTCTAAATCTCCAGAACCAAGATGAAATGTCAGGCCTATGGCTGACCCCTTTTGCGTGCTTTCCTTGTATATACTGCTTCTTAATTCTGTAACTTAACTTTAAAGTCCAGCATTAGTGATCAGCTCGGGGGAAATTTCCAAGAGTTGTTAGAGTTGTCTCTAAACTTCATCAAATAAGTGGCCGAATGAGAAATGAGTTAAGTTAGTAGTCCACCTGGGAAAAGCCAAACTGGGATCAAACACATGAGGTTCATTGTCTAGTCTGTGCAACCCCAAGAACAAACACAGACAGCACCCCAGGAGGTAAGGGGGTGAGTTTATACCTGAAAGGAGAGGTTGCTTTCTAGACCTTGCACGTCCATGAACAAAAGAGGACAGCCTTTTCCTAGGTGAGGTTTACACGTTTCTGTCAGGAGAGAACCTTGGGTGATGCCCAGATCACGTAATCCCCCAAGACGTCCTGGAGACCGAGCACGTATGCAAAAGCAAAGAGCCTTTATTCGAGCTTAAGCTCGGACTCTTAGACTTCACCAACACGGTGGACCCAATACAGAGAGTCCCGAACAACAGCTAGGCAGGGTTTTTATTGGAACTTGAAGGAGCGGGGGTTTCCAGCTTAGCGGTTACATAATTGGGTGGCATTCAGCCAGAGCAGACTTGTTACAAAGTGATTGGCTAACCAACATTAAGCAAACTGTCTGTATCCTTTGGAATGTTGGGTATTTCCTCAGCCTTCCCCGATTGACTGATGTAGGGTCAGTCCCAGCTGTGGTTTCCTGCAACTGCCGCACCTCCCTTGGGAAATAGAAACTCACTCCGGGCAAACTGAAACTTAGACCTACTAGCTTTTAACGAGAGTTTGAGGCCTCATGGGGCCTGTTCACTTGGGTTATTCGCTTGGAGAAACACGTTTCTAACGATGCCAGTAAGATTCACATAGTAAGAAGGAATAACGGAAAAACGGAGTGCCTCCAGCTCCAGGTCATGTGTGTCCCCAAGCTGGGGAAGAGAACCTGGGGGCACTGGTCTTCAGCCTGTGCTTGTTAACAAATTGGAACCATTTACTCTTGCATTTCAGGTTCATTTATGATTCATAAAATTGCATAGTTTTTACTAGAGAATTGGTTACTCTGCAAACATAAAGGATTAGCTTTTTTATATGAAAATTTTGCCTTGCTGATGTATGAGTAGAAGACGAATTCTACAGTGAATGCTCATAGCCTTCTAAATGACATTGGCTGCATTTCCATTTTATTTATTATTTCATATTAATTTCTCTTTAACTTCATAGGACTCATATAGCTCCCAGTAACTTCTGAATTATATTGAGACAGATGTGTGGGGTTTTTTGTGCATGCATGTGTGTGTGTATGTGTGCACACATGTGTGTGTCTTCATTCTCCTGATTTGGGTATATGCACTTTCATGACATTTACGTCCAGGCCATTATGTATAACATATATGTGTGTGTGTGTGTGTGTGTGTGTGTGTGTGTGTGTGTGTGTATCTCATAATACGTCATCTACTTTGGAAAATAACAACCCCATATTATTTCTATGAATTAACCTAGTATGAATGCTATTTCTAAACAGCTAATTTCTCTCTTCCTATCTAAATAAGTGTGTGTGGTAGAGTTTGCTCAACTTTTTAAAGTAGTTTTGTAGCTTTTGAAAGCTGGTTGCAATGTATATGTTAGTATATTATCCAAAATCTTCACAGAAGACAAAGTGGAAAAGATCAAAAGGATGTTAAGAAGTACCTGTTGATAAATTGTATCATCTTGAGAAAAACAGAAAATTCAGAACCTTACCCCCACTCATTTGCACTAAGTAGATTCCAAAAACCTTAAAAAGTCAAGGAGATACTGCAAATATACTTGAACCAAGCTCTGCAGATAAGAATTATCTCAAGAACCCTGGCAGCTTGGAAAGCTGGTGTTATTCTGTGTAGAATGCCTTTCTGCCCTCATGGTAAGTCGGCTGTTTTTGCAATTCTAGTCTTCCGGTCATAGAGTAAAACAAAACAAGGTAATAAATCAAAGTAAACTCATGGCATTACTGGCAGGTAGTTCACTCTATAAATTTATAAATTAAATTTTTTGAATATTCAAGAATCACTGTGCAGTGCTGTAGTCAAGCAAAACACCAGAAATCATTCTGAGTTTTCTGATAGTTTCCCTGTATGGTCTACTAATAAAGATACTCATAGTGATGTTATATCCAGATCACCACCCAAATTTTTTTCTAATTAATTACTTCAACAACCTGCCTCTGAACATTCCAACTATCTCAAAACAATTTGGTCTAACATAGTAATAATGTCAAATAAATGTGATTGCTGTATGTAGTCATGACAGTCACAATATGAAAGAAAAATAAGATATTAGGTTTATTAAAATAAATCACATATTTTAATCTATTGCCTGAGTGAAAAATAGTGCAGACTTGTCTTAGAATCTTCATGTATTATAGAAAAAAATATGTTTAAACTTAATACTTTTTCCTCTGAGAATGGGTCTTATCTCTGATTCCACGTACAGAATTTTTGTTTGGTTTTAACAAAATAATGTAGCACTTAGGTGCAAAGATGCAGCCCAGCAGCCCCGCACTGGACGCCAAGATGGAGAAGACCTCCATGGCCACCATGGCCTTCCCCTGGGTGCTGTGGTACACGGGCAGGAAGGTGACCCACACGCTGCAGAACACCAGCATGCTGAAGGTCAGGTACTTGGCTTCATTGAAGGTGTCGGGCAGGTTCCTGGCCAGGAAAGCCAGAGTGAAGCTGCCCAGGGCCAGGGAGCCCAGGTAGCCCAGGACGCAGTAGAAGGCCGTGAGGGAGCCCTTGTTGCACACGATGATGATGTGGCCGTGTTCAGAGTGGGCGTCGGTGTCAATGAAGGGTGGGCTTGTTCCCATCCAGATCCCACAGAGAGTGAGCTGGATCAGGGAGCAGATGGGGATGATGGAGTTTGGAGCCCCCGACACCAGCAACCACCTCACCCTTCTGCCTGGAGCAGTGACCTTGAAGGCCAGAAGCACAGTCACAGTTTTGGCCAAGACCGTGGAGACAGCCACAGTGAAGACAGCCCCAAATGTGATCTGCCGGAGGATGCAGGTGGCCGTGTTGGGACGGCCGATGAAGAGTAAGGAGCAGAGAAAACAGAAGGTGAGGGAGACGAGCAGGGTGTAGCTGAGAGCTCGGTTATTGGCTTTGACTATAGGAGTGTCTCGGTGCTTCACAAAAAGCACAAGAACCCCAGTTGTGAGAATGGTGAGAGTCAGTGCTGTGCCAGTCAGAATCTTCCCCAACGGATCTTCATAGGCTAGACAAGAAACAGATTTTGGAATGCAGTACTCCTGCCGAATGTTGGCATACAGATGATCAGGACATTTCACACACCGATCCATATCTATTGAGAAAAGCAAACTATTGTCAGTCCAGTTTAGTATTTCTCTTTATTAATACACCACTTTCCAGAAGCTCGTTGGACTACGTGAGCGAAATTTCTTCCTTGTCATTCAGCACATAAATCGAAGTATTTTATAACCTGAATAATTTCCAATTAATGCTACAAACCAAGTTTTGATGTATGAACAACACTACTTATTCTCCTTATTTAATTGCCATAAGAGATTTTTTCTATTTTTGTAAAATACATTTTAAAATCCTTCCTATTTAAATTAAATCTCTTTAAATGATTACCTACGTTTTTATTCCATGAGAATCAACTATTGACATAATAATTGATCTAGGTGCTGCCAAAATAAATATGACTCAATGTCGGTATCATAAGTCATTCTGCTCTGTTGAAAGTTGTAGATTTGTTCACTAAAATTGGGTTGAATTGAATCAGTAGATCCACTTAAAAGCAATGACATGCCACCATTATGGCATTTTACATTCAAGAACATGCTTTATTCAATCAGTTATTTTATTATTATGCTTTTCTATAATTTGCAGGTGTTTTCTGAAAAACCTTGCCTTATATTTTTACTGCTAAGACAGACTTCCTGACATGTACAATTTAGGGAGGAAAGATTTATTTTCATTCACAGTTTAAGAAGGTCTTAGACCCTTATGGTTGGGTGGCTGGAAGTGGTTGAATCACCTGGTGGGGCTGGAGATTGAATCAGAGCCGGAGCCAGTGCTCCGGGGAGGGAGATCCTCACAGCATGGCAGAAGGCTGATCTGGGAGGTGTAGTATAACCAGTATGCAGCCCTCCAGGTTAAGCCCCAAGCATACACCCCTTTCAGCCATGTCCCATTCTACAACAGTACACAGTATCCGTGGTACATGAGGCTTTTGGGGGACACTCCAGATCAAAACTTTAATATTCTGCCTCTGGCCCCCAAAAAGCTCGTGTTTACCTCCTTGAGGAAAATGCATTTAGTCTTTCTTCAAATGTTGCCCAAGTCTTTGCAGTTCCAGCACTGTGAAAAAGTGCAAGTCCAATGTCTTCTCTAAGACACAAGGCAAACTCTCAGCTCTGAGCTACTGTGAAAACTAAAGAGTTAAGCACTTCTAAGATACAATGGTACAGGGTAAACATTCCCATTCCAAAAGGGAGGAATAGATGGAAAAAGATAATTGGACAAAAACTGTTTGTAAACCCAGCAGGGAAAGGGGTAAGTCTTGCAGTCCCAAGCCCAGCATCTGGGACGAACTGCAGGGAGATGTGACCTCCAAAGGCCTTGGGTGGCCTCACCCCTGCGAGCACCGCTGCTGGCCGCAACTTCCGCTTTCTCTCCTGTGGGTTGGTCTTGCCCATAACCTGCAGCCCTCCACAGGATCGATTCATGCTGCTGTCTTCTTCAAATTTTGGGGCTCTCTACTGCAATTTAGACTTCCTCTCTGTAACTTCACAAAGTTCCCTTTCAGGGACACACAGCCTGGCTCCGAGGACTTCCTCTGACATCTGGTTGGAAACTTCCATGGACCCCCAACTCTTGCACTCTGCGAGCTGTAAAGCCAGGACTGTGTTGACTTTCCCAAGGCCTGCCGCTGGCTTGAGCGGTGGCCTGACCCTCCTATACAATTGCTGCTGAGACCTCAGAGTGCGTAGAGGGTTGAAGTCCCGGCAGCGGCACTCTGGCAGACTTTTCTTCCTGGAGTTCACTTGTCAGAGTAGAGCCTGCTGCCTCTCCACCCTTGAGTTGGTGAAGTCGGGGGTCTTGTTGACTTTTGTGGTGCCTGAAGGGCATCTTCGTCAGAGCCCTGAGTGTAAGTACTCGGCTTCTTTTTAGTGCTGCTTTCTTTACGTTTCCTGTGCTCTTCGGCCCCACTACTGCCTGCCATATTTGTCTGGCATTGTGAACATTTTCTCTGCCGTTATTTCCTGTCTTTCACCATACAGTTGGCTAAAAGCCTTTAATAGCATCCATGCAATAGCCTGGATGTCGGGCTGCCTTGAGAGTTCCTCCACCATCCCTCATCTCAGTTTCAGGCAAAGTCTCTAAGTAAGTCTCTAAATGACAAACTTTCTGCCAGAGCACAGCATGTACGGTTTTTAGACCACTTGCCAATACAGCTCTTCCTATCTGAAACTCCTTGAGCCTGGCCTTTCCAAACCACACTTCTTTTTCTTTCCCTAGTATGCATAATAACAAACATGTCAAAATTTTATTTAACTCATTGGCAGAACCAGCAATATATGACAGCTCATCAAAAGAGGACACAAAGGAATGAAATGTCTATTTCCAGTGATAGGTAGATAAATATATGGATCCATCTCTGCCTGTAATCGTCCAACCCACACTTCTGTCAGCATTCTGGTCCTCTGTGCTCTGACCAGAATCTCCCATCAAGCTCGGCTCACAGCAATCTAAGGTTTCTCCGGTTGGCATCCTCAAATCTTTCAAACTCCTCTCACAGAGCAGTTCCAAAGGCTTCCAAATCATCCCAATCTTGGTACCAATTTCTGTCTTAGTTACTTTTTTGTTGAAATACTTGATGCCCGCAACTTAGGAAAGAAAAATTTATTTCAGCTTATAGTTTCAAAAGGCATGGACAGAATAGGCTGTTCCAGTGGCCTCTGTGAAGCACCAGCCAGTCCGTTTACTAACGCGTCGCTGGAAATGGTACAATCACAAAGGGGGCCAATGCTTGAGCCAGGGCCAGGGTTGGTGCTCTGGAGACAGAAATGCTCACTGAATGGTAGAACAAGGCCATTTTGGTAGGAGGAGCTGAACTAGCACGCATGCCTCCAGATGAAGCTTCAAGCATCTACCCCTTCCAGCCAAGTCCCGCCTCCCAACAGTGCATAGTGTACGTAGGTACACAGTACAAAGTACACACAGGGTTTGGGGGGACACTCCCTATCCAAATCCAAACCACAACAATCTTTTTGTTGACTTCCATTAAGTATTTTATACTTTTAAGACATAGTAGATATAAACATTTATTTACTTTTTTTTTTTTTTTGAGACAGGATCTTGCTCTGTAGCACAGGCTGATCCTAAACTTACTGTGCAGACCAGACTGAGCTTGAACTCATGGCAATCCTCCTTCCCCGGCCTCTCAAGTCCTGGGTTTACAGGTGTGTGCTGTGGAATTGAACTTAGGGTCTTGTACTTGCTAGGCAAGCACTTCAACGAGTAATTTACCTCAATTTTACATGTATGCACATTATCCATAGAAAACTATATGAGATTTTCTATTTTCCTAGACAACTTTGATTTTTGTTACTTTTTGAAAAATAATAATTCCTTCAGCCTAATACCTGGTACAATTATTCACATGGAAAACTCTTGTCTCATTCTTGCATCGAAATTGAACCCCCAAATTTATGTTTGACTTTGGGAGCTTTCAGTAACATCATGGAACTAAGATAATTTTTTTCCTATTTTCAATTTAGTGAAAAAGTATGTCAGTGTTTATTCCTGATTAGAAATATTTTTCATTCTTATTATATTACTTCAGCTGTTGAGGTTACTTATATTTTTTCAGAAACTATTGTGCTAAACTATAATTTGTGAACCCAATTCGAACAGAAATATGTGAATTTCCTTCTCAGACAATGCACTGTAAACTTCTTGTAAGCATTTCATCTTACACAGGTATCAATATTTAACTTTTGTCATAAAACATTTTTTTCAGTATATTTCTCTGAACAAGCTCACATAGAGTAACAAATATGGTCATAAATGTTTATGAAGTTCAAGAGGGGAGTATTAATAGCCTATAATTTTTTAAATGTTAAATGACAAGTTATACATTATTAATAAGTAGAGGACTTCAGACATTTTTAAAGCATAATTTTCTGTTTCTTCATAAATTTGGGAATTTTAACAAGATTTTCATAGACAGGAAATTTTACTATGTTTTCCCATGAAATATTTTCTGTTTATCTGTAAAAGTGACTCGTTTTTAGTCATGGTGTTTGACCGCTTTTATTTTTTTTCTTTTTGATCACACATGTAAGGTTTTGAGTAGTTTCCTTTTCTATTAAAATCAAATTTAGTTTCCTTTGTTTTCATTATATGTCCATTGTTAAGGCTTACCGTCGCATCATTTTCTACCTTCAATTATGTCTATGTTTAATTTGCTGGGTTTTTTTTTTCTGAAAAGGCCATATCCCCAATCCTTATTTTAAAAAATATCTAAGCCGGTCATCCACATGGTACACTGTATGGTCAGCCTCAACTAATTTCTGAACAAACTGAAAATCATGCTAACGTTGGGGTAAAAGTAAAATACACGAGGGCCTCAAAACAAGGTGTTGACAGAAAATACTTAGGACACAATTGATTCCAATGTACTATAATTTACCTTTATAATTTTAAGTAATTTCAAACTGTAGGTATGGTACCCAGGCATCTTCAAGCAATGTTTTTCTACACCATTTTAATTCCATGTCTCCGAACACATTTCTGTATTTTTACTTTTTTAGCAACATTGTACCTTTCTTTAGGTTCCTTAACTATTACGCAAAGTGGAAATACTCTGCTTTTGTTATCTCTGCTAGTCGTAACGGGAATTCGTTCCAAATTATTCTAGTGATACAATACTGCTGTTGTCAGGGACAGGAGCCATAGGCATGCTCAGAGTAGGGTGCTCCAGTGGCTCCTGTGGAGTACCAGCCGGTCCCCTTGTACTTCTCCAAAAGCTTCGCAGAATTAAGCCCTGACCTGAAAGGAAAAGTCCTTTTAACATTATCTGGGAATTAGGAAAATTAGAGTCAGCAGAAAAAACGTATGGTCTTCTGCTCCCATGGTACAGGAACTCACAACAACACACAGCCTGTGGGCCTGTGAGCAGCACAGAAGGACAGAGAGGCTTCGAACCCCACTGGGTGTCTCGCTGGAGACCCACTCTCTGAGAACTTTGCTTTCAATTTCAGTATAACTGCTTGGTCCTTTAAGTCTTCTGTGAGCTCTAACTGATTTTTCTAAATCATCTCGAGATGTCCTGAGCCCAGAGTTGGGAGCCCAACTTAACTGGAACAGTGTTATCACATCTGCTTAAATTTTTATGATAACCTCCGCAAAATGTAATCATGGACATTTGTTGACTCTCCGAGTATGCGTACACGTCACTACTGCAGCTCTGTGGCACGACCTCTAACTCAGGGCATTGTGTTACTTTCCTACTGTCCTGTGATTCCAGGAGAGAAGAGATAAGTTATACAATTGAAATTATGATGCTGTTCCATGAGAGTATTGTACGCCAAGGGCCTACTTTTTCTTGTCCAAACCAGAATCTTTCAGCATCTGTTCTGTGTTGGGGAATGGTGCTATGAACCACGAAAATAAGGACATATCAGATGCTTAATTTCTGTGTGATCTAAATGTTCTTTGAAAGAACATGAAATGCTGATATTTAATAATATTGCTTTAAATTTTTGAAAAAAAAGGACTTAGAAACTCTAAGGAAGAATATGGAAGGTTTTTTTTTTTAACATTTTCGTGGATTTGTATGTGTAGCTCAGCAGTTAAAGCACTTATCTATTGTTACGGTTTGGATCTGTAATGTCCCCTAAAAGCCTCATGAAACCCAGGCTCTAGGGGGAGATGCTTGGGCCTTAATATTAAGGGAGAAAATTAGCTTACTCATTTTAGTGGCGCCCACGGCAGACATTTCAGCTGTGTGTTACTGACTTGTGAGCCAGTAACGGGGGGAGGGGCATTCACCAGAGACGTTGGGGACCCAACTGGTAGCTCCAGCTAAGCAAAGAAGACGAAACCTTGCTGCGGTTTCTTCCTGGAGAGCTATAGGTTTGCCTTAGTCCCTAGACATGATTTGCTCCTCACTCACCTGGCTCTCTGTCTTTAAAGCCAAGAGCAGCTCTCCCGTCTCTGCCGTGGCCGCCCCCCCCCCCCCCCCCCCCCCCCCCCCCCCCCCCCCCCCCATGGCTGGCTGCCCGTGATTAGACTGTGTGAGACGTTCTGAAACCGTGAGCTAAAATATATCTCTCCTCTCTTAAATTGTGGATGTTGGGTGTTTTATCCCAGCAATTAATAAGTAACTAAGACATCTAGAAAGTGCAAGGCCCTCAGCTCAATCCCAGAACGCCACAAAAGCTGGGCATGTCTCTGCATGCCTGCAGTTCCAGCACTCAGAGGCTAAGGCTCGAGAATTTCTATAATCCTGAGGCCAGTCTGGGCTACACAGTTAATTCAGGTCCAACCTGGGCTACAAAGTAAGACTTTTCTTTAAAAAAATTAATGGGTATCCAAGATTCCTGCTGTGTTGGTGTAATCTTGTAATCCTTGCTGCCCAAGAGGCTAAGGCAAAATGTTAAGTTGTTAATCTGAGTGATACAGAGGCAGTATTTATTCACAACATTTTTCTCCATTATTTTTAGTGTTCATTAAAACTATTTAAAAATAATAAAGCAGAAAATGGAAAGGAAATGACTCTGGTAGGGCATCTCTTATTAGATTCCCAGAAAAAAAATTATAGAAAAAAAGGTAATTTAGTAGGCCAACAGCTTTTATCAAGTAGCAATGGTACTGAGTAAGATAATGTAATTGTGAACTGAAGAAAAAATTTTGCCTTTGATTTTTTTAAATTTCTGAAATAACAGAATAAATATAAAAGAGAGTAGATAATTGTAAATTTGTCATGCTCTTACCCGTGTCATTGGTGATCTCATTCTCTGGGCAGGGGATGCAATCAAAACAGCAGGCGGCCTTGCCCTCCTGAGGGGCTTTCCTAAATCCAGGACGGCAACTCTCGCTGCACACAGAGCGGGGGGTCTGAGGAAAACCCAGATGCGTGTTGGTAACTTCTGAGACTTTTACTGAGTTGTCGTAATTTGAGTAATGAGTTTGCATTGTATATATACCCAAAATTATTTGATTTATGCCTTATTTATTAATGAAATATATACATATATGAATATGCATTTATGAATATATGGTGAGTTCCGTTTTCATATGCGGCTGTTTCCCAATGATGGATGAAGGCTCCAAACCCCAAGAAGACTTTGGCAAAATATCGATAATGAAATTTAATACAATTAGTTGCAACATACCTCTGTGATGTTCAGGGCCCACTCTATCATCTCCTCAGATATAAGTAATTGTTGGCCACGTGGAACTTGAGGGGTAAACTCTCCTACTTTCACCTTAAACCTAAGTCCTTCTGGAAAATTCCAAAAGTTGAGAATGTCGTACTTGATATCCTGCTTTCCTTTCTTGTCCAAATAAACTTTTTGTCCAACAGAATTGACAAATTGCATATTTTTCAGGAAAGGGTGCAGCTGAAAGAGACAATTATCAGATAGGGTGGGTCTCACTGAAAAAAAAGACAATCGGGATGTGGTAATGTTTCCACTACTTTTATTTTTTTGATGGTGCAAATTTAATACAAGCATTTAACAAAGCGAACAAACGAAGAATATGGACTACCATCGTGTACAGTTCGAAAAAGGTCAGTAAATTTAAGAGAAGTATTTGATCAAATCCCATCTAAATATAGAAACGCTGTAAGTCAACTCAAACCTTCTCACGTTCATTTTATTTCTAATTGTGGCCATGACTCCTACCTGTAAAATGAGGCAAACATCCCAGAAGTGATTCGAAAAATTAAATGTGAAAATTCATATGATTTATATACTATCGTGTTAAATATCATTTATGGAATTCAACAAACATATATGTGTATTTTTCTAAAACTTTGTGAGAATATTTCCAATATTATTACAACCTGTAGATGAGCAGAATATTAACATCCTTTAGACTCAAAGCACGATCTTGACACATTTCTATTTATCGTTTGCCAGAAGTGCCTTGTTCTTGATGACAATTTCTATTCATGTCAAAACCTATCTCAGCCATGAAACTAGTGAAAATTGTCTTGCGTTTCTAAGAATGACTCAAGACTACTTTCTCTGAGCATATACAAAAGACCTTAAAAGATCTGATGACCAGAATGCCATCCAAAGAAAGATACGTTACCTTCCAGGGAGACAATGTCCCCACGTCCCCATTTTTCTTTGGTGTCACCTGAACTTGTTGAAAAAGCAACTTGTGGAGGGCGTGGGCCACAGCGTACACGGCATTGTATATATTGTAACTCCCATCACTCATGGCCGTGTCAAAACGATTCCCAGACAGCCATACAAGGGAAGTATTGAGTGGACAGTTCTTCAGTGTACAGTCAGAATCAGTCAATGAGCAGTCAAAATTCTTAAGCCAATACAGAGCTAGAAAAGTGTCTTCTGGGTATTTGGAAGGGCTGACATTCTGGATAAAATTTTGAAAACCAGAAATCTCCTCATGGTGATTTGAGAAAATTAAAATCCCATGGAATGAGTCAAGAATAAAATTTCTTCCGGTTAGGTCAATATGCCATTGTGAGTTTGTGACCCAGACTCTCCATGATACTAAGTACAGCCCCATATGATAGTTTATTTCATTTGTGCTGTCGGTGTCATAGTAAATGATAACCACATTTACTGGTACTGTCTCCTGGGTGAGCACATTTTGAGAGTTCTTTCCAGCGGTTAAGTATGAGACAAGACCACTTGAGATAATTTTCACAAACGCAAGACAGAGTCTGTTTTTGTCCATCTCTGCTCTGACATCTTTGGAAAACTGAAGACCCTTCTGACCTTCTGTGAATATCAGTCCCACCCAAGTCCAGCTAAAATGAAGCATCAAGGCGACCATGCCAAGGCCCAGAGATGTGTCCTTCGGAGCCATTTGGTAAAGGGAAGGAGACTGTCCATTGTCACTCAACATCGGGTCGAAAGAGCCAAAGGTCAGCTAAAAGAGAAATTGAAAACACCGTGGAGAGTTGATATAAAGCCCAAGGATTGGCCTGAAGTGTACCAAGCAATAGCTGGAAGTATTAAGGGATAATTATCCCATCTAGGTGATCCCATCACTGAGAGGTCTATTTCCCCTGATTTAGTATTTATTCATCTATTTGTATATATGTGAGGTAGGTGATAATTTCAATGGACAAATATGGTGCTTTATTCTAATTGTTAACTGAACACATGTTGCGTTTTAGGAAACTGCTTTTTTTCTCTCCCTTGTCTCCATTGCAGACAAATAAAATAGGTGTAATCTTCCAATCTCTGCAGGCATAACTTTTGACACTGAAAACTTCAAATACTTCATAAAGCCAATCTTCTGCTTTCGGGATCTTTAGAAAGCTGACCAGAGCAAGGAAGAGGGCAGAAACTTCTATCTTCCTTTCCCACCCGCACTCACCTGTGGGAATTTGTAGAGTTCTAGCATTGGTCCAATTTGAGCAGAAGAGGTCCATGATGCTGCTGACAGTGCCGCTACAGACTTGCCCACTCTCCTGCAGGTGTAGTTGGGGATCTCATCCTGTCCTGCATGTAGAAGAAGGCAACTCTCCAGTGTCTTCCAGTGACTGTACAGAAAATTATGGAACTCATATCCCAGGGTTATGTTGGGCAAAAGGTGAGGATTCCTGTTGATCTCTTCTACGGCAAAAATCAGGGCAAGAACATTTTGGTAGCTGTTGGGGAGAAGCCTGTATAAGGAACACAGAAATCCTTAGAGGAAAGAAAAAACCTCAACTTTTGGTCATGTTCCGATACTGTATGATGCCATTTATGAACAGAATGCTTGTGTTTTCTTACCAAATTTGCATCCTAGAACCTTAAGTAAATGTAATATCACTAAATGTTTAATTTGTGGAGGTCGTTATTTTTAGATGAAGTCATGTGGAATTCTCATGAATGTTCTTAGGGTAGACCAAACTGAATTTGTTTAATCTTTTGAGTATGTGAGGATATATTGACAAAATAAAGCTATAATAATACAAAAAGGTGAACGTTCAAGAAACTTAATATATTCTTGTGGGAACTGGTTTCTTAGATTCTACACTCAAAGCAAAAAAACGTAATGTAGGTTCTGGGAAAACCTTACTTGCTTCTGTACACATAGCGAGAGGTTTCTACTTTCCAAGGAAACTAGAAAGAATGTAAAAGCATGTTGTATTTATGATGTGACTTTTACTTACATTCTTTTTACTTCTGATTTCAGCAGATATTAAAGCATTTATTTGCACTCCTAATGTTTGTTTTATATATCGACTATGTTATTTTGGACAGAAAAACTCTGAGGAATTGCAAGGTTGATGTTTTCAACCACAGACAGGATTTAGAGTGTAGGTCGGGAGGAAGGGCCAGTTACGGTAGTGTGGCTCCCTGAGGCGGTGAGAGTGGGCGGGGAAGCCAGAGGAAGGGCAGCCTCTTCTCTCCTGCCTGGAAGAAACGCTGTCCTTGAGCTCTGTTGATCTAGCAGTCCGCTCAGGTCACACCAGCCTGCTGTGAGCCGCATCCCTCCCAAGTTGGCCTAGCTAGATTTCCTCGCTTACCTTACATTGTCCCTCGGTTATGTACCACGCGGGTACCCCCGTTCTGTTGTTGGACAAAAACTTCTGACTCCAGCACCTAAACTTCAATTACTCTTCCTTTATGCAAAATATTATTGTAGCGATCCTTATACTGATAGTTATGCCCTGCCTAGATAAAAAGCTTCTTCATTATTTAAAACACGTTTTTTTTTTTTTGGAATATTCAACGAACATGTCCCCGCTATCACCCTTCCAAGAGTTCTGAGGAACTGACACTAGGTAAAGAACACTTAGCAGCAGCATCAAATTCAAAATTCCAAAGCTAGGCATTAAATAAAAACTTCAAAAACGCATCGAAAATTATGAGAAAAATAAACATGCCTCTATTCGCAGCTATTTGGGAGGCTGAAGGAAATGTGTTGCTTGAGCCCAGGAAATGGATGTCAACTAATACATATAACCACATTTTTATCGAACATACCCAAACATTGGAAAGTGGCTAAAAACAGAAATTATAGGCAAATATTTACAAATTAGATGTAGGAGATATGTACAAGCTTCTACAGCATGAAAAGACACCTGTGTGAAAATTGTCATTCGTGTTCCCAAACGGGACAGCAACCACAGGCAATATGTTTAGCTCCACAGCCTGGCAGAAGTCATAAGCAATTATTGTGTCAGTGAAGTTACATTTTCTCACAGTTGCACAAGACTGGAATACTGTGACGCATTGCAAACTTCATTTTTTAGTTATATGCTTTGCTGCAAAAATGAGGTAACTAAAGCAAATCTTAAAAAATGCATGAGAGGCAGAATCAGATTTGAGGATAAAAGTTTCACAGAATCCTGGTCACATGTTCATGTCCATGCCTGCAATCCCTGAAGTCGGGGAGGAGCCCTGGTATGAAAACACACAGACACATGATGTGAGAGGGAGATCTGAATATCTCAGGTAAGTAGTCTGCCCACGCACTCAAGAAGAAATGGCACTAGAAGTGTAAGAAATCCTGAGCGTAATGAAGGGAACATTATCAAAAGGTGGACTTTAGGACATGAATATTTTACCTAAGTCACTCGGCATTGAGTTCAATTCAGTGCTCTAAGCTGGGTTTCTAATGAATGACATGCAGTGGGGTCTCAGGAATGAAGAGGACCATGTGGGCTACGACAAGACGCAGGCTGACTTCTCCCTGAGAGTCTAACCTTGGAGAGAGAGAAAGAAGCACAGAAAAATAATTATCTGTTTACATAGACAAAAGGTGAAAAAACGAAACAGGAAACGGGAAAACGCAATGTGAGTAGTCCTGTGGGTGTATGGGTTGACGGACAGGGTCGGGATCCAGAAATCGTTCACCAGCCTTCTGGGCACGCAGACAATGAACAAATGGAAAATCCACTTACTGTGTGATGTAGAACTCCTTGTGTGGCTTTATGTGGGTGATGCCAGTGAGATAGAGACATATATAGAGGTAGAAAAAGCCTCCAATCACCACATCCCCGTCCTTGCGCACACTGGTGACTTTGGGGAGTAGGCAGTCCTCGTCAGCCAAATTGGCCACTGAGAGAGAAAGTTGTGAAAGGAAGACGATGGTCTGCCAAGGGCACATCGTAGGAGGGTCTGAAGAGGCCCAAGTCTGAGGGAAGGTGGAACTTATAGTGTCAGCCAGGTAGGCCTGTATATGTTGTGTGTGTGCATGTGCGTGTGTGTGTGTGTGTGTGTGTGTGTGTGTGTGTGCGCATATGCTATGATTTAGACTAGGGCAAAGTTTTAATAGCTCTGCCTTCTTTCATCAAGCCTTCTCAGTGACCCCTGGAGGGAAGTCTCAATGTCTCTCTGGAACTCTGCATCTGAGGTCTAGTGTCCAGGTGAAAAATAAAAGTCAAAAGATACTTGAGGATCATTCTCCTCTTCTCCAGGGACCATGACTTTATACAAGTCCACTGGTGGCCTTTCCTCTTGGGCCAGTTTTTTTTCTCCCTAAGACTGTGTCAATACGTAATTCACATGAATATCAATTGGGACGATGCAAATGGTAGGAGCGGGTGTTGTAATAGTCTGAAAAGGTCTGTGCTCACTTGAATAGATTTAGGAATGATGTTCTCAAGAGGGACATTTCTAGTCTCATGCAAACAGCATTCAGAGTATCTGCAAGACATTTCATGTATGTTTACCAGCGATGTGTTATGAAACTCACAACCATGTGTGCTCTCCATTCCATGGGAAATCTGTTCTGACACAGAATCCAGAGAATCTAAGTTAGTGACTCAAGATCAATGCAGAAGTAAGTTAAATATTTGAGGTTTAACTTTGGCCACCTGCCTAATGCTTAGTCCCTTCGAACATACTAATTTTATGATTTAACATATTGTACCGATCCATTTGTACAGCTACTGTCTGGGATTTCACCTCTATTTATATTTAAGAAATGAGACTAAAAGAAAAAAAAAATCTCTTTTCCAACCTAAGGAAAAGAAATGAAGCTGATTAGTGTTTCTGTGTATTTCATAGCCCGGAGGCCACCCACGTAGACTTTTATAGCATGGAACTTAGAAGATGTTTCAAGTCATGGAAGACATTTTGTATAATTTTTAATGGTGGAATGTATACCACTCTTTGCAAAATATAATTATTGTTTGGTGCCGTGATCTTCAGGGTCCCTGCCCATCTTTGGCGACAGGGATCAGGAATCAGTGATGTCTGTGGGAACAGGGTCTCGGGCGGCCTTGAGTATGCTGGAATAGCATCAGGGAGACTGAATCAGTGTTAACTGCTCATTTATCTTCCCCAGGGGCCAGGAGAGAGGAGGGTCAGCCAGGGTAATAGGGCAAGGATCATTTTCTGGTTGGAGAAAGTTTGGGGTCTGAAAGTCGCCTAAATTGCATGGCAGGTCTCTTGAAACCTGATCATGCAATTTCTGAAAAGGGTCTTGGGGCAGGGAGAACACTGGGGACTTGAGTAGAGTGGAACCTTAGCTGTGGGCCACCCTGGGCCTGGGATAGGAGGGAGGGACTCCACTTCTGCAGGTCTGGAGTTGAGATTATTGGGGTCTGAGCCCGTTCTACCTTTCATTATCCCTCAGCCTAGTCAGTCTCATAGTTCAAGGTGAGTAGTGAAGCCTAATGTCAATTTTGACTTTAATATAACCATATTAATCAATAATTTATAAATGTTGACACATAAATAGTGAGAGAAAAAGAGGAAACAATAAACTGCATTTTCTCTCATATAAATTATAAACTTAAAAAAATAAATTTTAAGTTAAATATGTCTCAGTTAAATAGATACTATATCCATGTTAAGAGTAAGCATTTGAAAATCAGCTAGTCCGTATGAAAATGTTATCAGTGCAAAACCTACAATGATCTTCGGAAATTTTGTCTGAAGAAATGAATGTATCACATTTCAATATTAATGTCAATATCAAATACATGTCAAACAATAATACATTGAATATAGTGGCTGAGATGCAATATACAGGTATTGTTTTAAAATGAAGACCTTACATATTTGCTAACACAGACATTGTAAGATGTACCCACTGTACACATGAGCACGCACACACACATAAACATGCACGCACACACATGCAAGTGTAGCTGAAGCCATCACATGAATTTTTTGACCTGACTTACTCAAGTCAATTTCTTTAATTTAGGACTAGAAAACTTTAGTGAATTGAATTATACCCCTTTAAAATATATGTTAAAGTCAAAAACATTCATTTGTAAATGGAACACTAAAAATAAGATTTTACAAAGTGTTCGTGGCAAGATGAGCCAGGAGGATGGGTCCCCACGCAGTCCAGCCGTGTGCTCGTAAGAAGAGGAGAACACGACGTGTGACAGTAATAGAGACTAAAGTAGACTTACTGCAATCCAGGTTATTTTCCAAGAATTAATGTGCATCACCCAAAGTTAAAACCAGACATAGCTAGACCATATCCAGAGTCTCAAAGGGGCATGCTTGAGATAAAGCCTTCATTTAAAAACATAAATTCTAATGTCTTAGTGTATAGCTATTTTGCTTTAATGTATCCAATTAGGGATACTTAGTAACCCTTGGAGGGACTAGTCAACTTGTTGAGATGTGGAAACGCCTGGGGAAGAGCTTTCACGTGTGTGTGTGTGTGTGTGTGTGTGTGTGTGTGTGTGTGTGTGTGATTGACCGGGGGTCAAACACCCACCCTGGGTGCGAGGGGCACAACTGGCAGCTTGACCTAAAGTGAAAGAGGGGGGTAGGGTGGGGGAGGAGGGAGGGAAGGGGTGGGTAGGGGGAGGGACAAAAGGAGAGTGGGAAAGCCCTAGTCGCCTTGACAAGATACGAATGTGCACAAAATGCCCAACCTCATTGTAAACCTTGAATTTTGCGCATATACATATCAATAAAATGTGGGGAAAAATAAATGAAAAGTTAGGAAAAAAGATTTACAACTTTTTCTCAGAAAGCTCTGGTCTCCACCATAGTCTCCAAACATCGATTGGCTTCTGTCTTCATACCACCAGTCTCCATCACAGATTTGTTCCAGTCTCTGCCTGTCAGCATTACCTTTGGGACAAAAATCCGTAACAGATTTGTATCGGCTGTTTTTCAGTCTCAGACAGGTGTTATTCTGGTGTATGAGATCACTTTGGATGGTCTCTGTCCTCAGACTTGTGAGCCCTACAGACAAATCTCCCTTATTTGCGTATAATTTCTATTAATATCACCTCTGTAAGAACCCGATCAATATGGATTCTGGTGTAGGAATGATTCTCAAGAGACAGAAGTATATCCGTGGTTTTCTCTAAGACTTTTAGTTGTTGTTGGGGTTGGCTCTCGAGTTTTATAACAACTGACTTGCTGGGGTGTCTCCTCCTACTAATGTAAGTATAACTGATACCCCATTATGTGAAGTTTTTAATTAATACAAAAGTGGATCCCTTTGGTTGCTCAAATTCTCTACTTGTAAGATGTGAGTCACTAGGTCATTTTGTATATAGTACATTTGAATATTTTTGGAAAAGTCAAAAATACAATGGTGCTGTCTGGTTACGCTTAGCAACTTTGGACAAACTAGGATGGAAAGAAATGAGCTAGAGATATGCATCAATTTTTTAAATTCTGAGTGCGTCAACCACGTAATAAAAGTGAATGAGGAACTCCAGGACTCAAATTCCCAACTTCAGAGGTGCACAAACAACTTGTAAGTTTCTAAAAGTCTCCTGAACTATAATCTTCTGTCCTTTAGCCATAGGGCTGAAGTTGCTGAAACTCAAGCTCAGGCGTGCAAATGAAAAACAAAGTGAAACGAGGGAGGCGGGGAGGGTCGGGAGGTAGGGAAGGGGTGGGTAGGGGGAGGGACAAAAGGAGAGTGGGAAAGTCCTTGTCACCTTGACAAGATGCGTAGGTGCACAAGATGCTCAACTTCATTGTAAACCTTAAAATTTGCACTTATACATATCAATAAAATGGGGGAAAATTAAAAAAAAAAGATTAGCTGGACTACAGCATCAGGGCAACGCTCAGCCTCAAAGAATGCCTGCAGTTAATGTGAGAGAAAAATTTTTGTCACAAAAATAAAAAAGTACCTAAGACAATAGCCATTTAAAATTTTCTATTTAATCATGAAAACTTTCACACATATAGAACAGTAAAAAGCTATCTGCTGAATATCTGCATACTGACTTTCTTAGTTACTTATTTTTTGCTGGGTCAAAATAGCCAGCATCTGTAACCAAAAAAAAAAAAGTTCTTTCTCTTTCTGACTTTGTCATACTTTTAACCTGGAACTTTTTGTTTGTTTATGGGTGAAATATTACCTGTTA
The DNA here is from genome assembly GCA_004027205.1 of Ctenodactylus gundi. Lineage (NCBI taxonomy): Eukaryota > Metazoa > Chordata > Mammalia > Rodentia > Ctenodactylidae > Ctenodactylus > Ctenodactylus gundi. The sequence continues at coordinate 23,304 of PVKB01005759.1, forward strand.
TCGTATAAGTTCATCCAAAATAGTGTGTTTGATCCCTTTTAATACTAAGTTTATGTGATTTATAGTTCAATAATTACATCTTTACTGATATGATCTCATAGGGCTACTTTTTTACAGATAGCCTGTAAATAATAGGAGACCCTTAGAAGCAGAAAAGAGAGAAATTAAAGAGAGCTTCACAGTTTCAGATAAATTCTCCGGTAATTTTTCACGGAGTAATCACGATGAGAGTGGCTTGCTCCCACACTTAGTCAACAAGACCTGGCAATCAGCAACAGCAAAGAGAAAGAGTTAGGGTGATTTCAAAATCCAGCTGAGCCCTCTGCTATTTTCTGACCGTGGAACTATCATTGGAGCTGTTTTTCACTGCCTTAGTTGTTTGTGTGCCTTAGGGGGCGAACGAGACTGAGTGGTCAGACAAAATCAAGTTTACTTTTATGGCCAGAGGCAAGTTGGAGAAGGACCGCGATGGGACTGTGTCCCAGAGGATAGGCTGGCGCTGTGTTGAGGCTGCAGACAATTTCCACAGTAATCAGAGAGTGGAAAGGATAGCACGAGAGGGGAGAGTGTCAATTAACTGTCATCTGCAAACAGCCTCAGGAAATCACAGCTATTGCTCGACATCTTGCCAGTCAAGTTCTACTCAATAACATCTTATTTTAGAACTTGTGAAGCAATTAAAGCAATGATGTAAGAAAAATAACATCGAAAGTGAAGGAATCAAAAGAAATACTAAACTCAAGATTTGGACACAATCAAAATAAAGCAGAGGCAAGTACAGAACTAAAGGAAAACTCAATGACTAAGAAAACAAAGGGGAGTTTGTCAAAAGCATCCGGGTCTTTGAAAATGAAATAAATGAGCTCCAGTTAACTAAATGAGTAATCTAGTAACTTGATGGAAGTTGAGCAAATGCTTTAGTTCCTAAATATCACACATAAACAGAAGGGTCTTCACCTTGGACTCCAGTCACACTGTTTAGGTGGCGGAAGTAGTTAGGATAGTAGAAATGGGGAAAAAACTTTTGCCTCAAAGGCCTAAAAGTCATATGACATTGGGAATTTGTGTTTATATAAGGAGACTGATAAATCACTTTTCAAGTTATACGAATCTTTGGATTCATATAACTTACTAAGTTATATGAATAAGTCATATACGTTATATAAGTCATATAACTTATTAAGTTCTTTATATTAAAAGTGAATGACTACAATTGTTTAGATAAGAAAGATATGAAGAATCAAAACATCTAGAAATGGATTTTATAGGCCAGTCACAGTTTTCATACAAACCCTTGCTAGCTTGGGACTCACAGCAATCCTCCTGCCTCAGCCTCTCGAATGCTGGGATTGCAGGCGTGCGTCATCATGCCCAATGGTGCTGGGAAATCAAACTAAGGACTTTGTTCTTGCTAGGCAAGCACGTTAGCTGCTCTGCCATTCCTCCAGCTTTGATAAGTTTTATATTTAAAATATTACGTGGTGATGAATTTTAATTTGTCAGACTAAACTATTTCTTATTTAATAAATACATATATATTTGTAGTAAGAATCAATTTTCTCAGGATATATTAACTTACCTTGGGAATTACTCATTTGGAATCTAATAATATCACGAGATTTTATTGTTTGCTTCTCCTGTAAAGGCCCAGTGTTTGCCTTAGGTTTAATAAATATCAAATTTCCTTTGCAAAAATACTTACTAATACATGTTTTATTGTACTTCATAAATGATCACCCAGCATAAATATTTTTTAATTCTCATGGCAATTGCTAAGAAGCCTGTTTAGCTACTGTGTGAGGGGGAAATTTTCCACTGTATAAGTTCAGAATGATATTTATACAGGTGTAGTGAGTAGCTATTAAGTATTCTTTCTCTTAGTTTGCTCACAATATGTCTCATTGACCGAGTTTATACTTGTGATCCTCTTATCTTGTTCTTACAACTAGCTGCTGTTACATGTTTGAACAACCACAACACGGTGAACTCTACTTACTCAACGTTCCTCACGTACTTTCCAGTGAAAGAAAACATGAATTTTAAACTACATAATTTATTATCTATTATTATTATTATTGTTATACTTTGGTAAGTCTTCCCCCCAAACTCTAGTTTTTCAATGTAGAGTCTGTTTAGTGACTGGAGTCACTCCAGAGAGATTCTTGTGTTAGTTTTATTTTGAATTATTAATCTCCTCATACTTTATAATATAGATTTAGTAAATTTCTTTATACTAATTTCCATTTTGCCAAATTGGCTTACATTGCCCAAGGTTTTATACTGTGCATCTAGTTTATAAAATTTAATTCAATAGGAGTTGTTTACTTTTTGGACTTTCTCATTTTAATGTGCCTTGTGTATGTAATCATTTTCTCCCATTTTTATTAGTATATATATATATATGTGTGTGTGTGTGTGTGTGTGTGTGTGTGTGTGTGTGACACACAATGATTTAGCTTTGGCCAACAGTACAATTGCTTTTCCTGTCCCTTTAAGCCTTCCCACACTCTCCCCACTATCACATCCACTAGGTTCTTTAGAATGCCTGTATTCTAGGTAGCTCACATTAAAGAAGCCATGTGATATTTAACTCTGAGTTTGACTCATTCTCTAAGCATGATGGTCTCAAGTTGCATCCATTTATATACAAAAGCCTCAAACTATCTGTCTTTATAGAAGAGCAGTATCCATTGTGTACTACATCATGTGCCATAATTTAGGCACCCATTGGTCTTTTTGGCATCTTCCGCAACTCAGCTATTGTTAGTTATGCTGATATAAACACGGGTGATTTGCAGTCTGGTTGCTATTTCATCATTAACTTTACCACTTGCATAATTTACAGGCTTTTTATTTTTCCTTCGCAGAAAACTTGAAAATCTTATATACACTGCACGTAAATTCATGCTAAGAGTACCCTATTGATTTTCTCAATTGGAAGTAACATTCTCTGAACTCTTATAAATCTCCTCCATATTTTAAAATCCATGTAATTTTTGTTTCCACCTGCAGCCAACTTTCAGGTATAACATTTAGGAAAATAAAAGCATTGTAGCTTTTTTTGTTTTTTTTTTTTGTTGTTGTTTGTTTGTTTCTCTTTTTTTCTCAGTTTGTAGTCCAAGGTGGCCCTAAACTTTTTAAAAGACAAAAAAAGTCACTACATTTTTTGTAAAGGCAACACTCCAGCAAGAGGAGGTGATACTCATAAACAACTATGCCCCCCAAAATGGTGCCCCCAACTATACAAAGCAAAAGCTACTGAACTTTAAACAACATATAAACTCTAATTCCATGATAGTGTAGGACTTTAATACCCATTTCTCCCAAGAAGACAGATCAACTAGGCACAAAATTCACAAAGACAGCAGATCTGAATTACATCATGGAAGAAATGGATCTGACAGACATGTAAAAAGTTTTTAATCCAAAAGCAACAGAACACACATTCTTCTCAGTTGCCCATAAAACATTCTCCAAAATAAACCACATTCTAGACCACAAAACAAGCTTCAACGGTTACAGGAAAATTGATATAATTCTATGTGCTCTGTCAGAACATTGTGGAATAAAACTAGAAATCAACTCCAACACAAATAAAAAATATTATTCAAATAAATGGAAACTGAATAGTAGTCTTCTAAATAAACACTGAGTTACAGAAGAAATCAAGAAAGAAATAAAAAAGTTCCCAGAGACAAATGGCAATGGTAGTAGATCACAACACAACTTTGTAACACAACGAAGGCACAGATTTCCACAAACGCACACATAAAAAGAACTGAGCAGGCCCAAGTGAATGAAACAATTATGCAACTCAGGGTCCTTGGAAAACAAAGACAAGCCAACACCTAAACTAACCGAAGAAAAGAAATTATCAAACTCAGAGTAGAAATTAACGAAATAGAAATTTAAAAACACAAAAATAAAAGTTGGGTTTTTTTTTAAAAAGATAAATAAGTTTGATAAACCCCTTGCTAAACTCACAATAAGAAAAAGGAAGCCCACATCAATACAATTGGGAAGGAAAAAGGGGGAATTATAACAGATAACATGGAAATCCAAAGGATTATAAGAAGTTACTTTGAAAATTTATACTCCAGTAAATTCAAAAAATCTAAAAGAAATGGACATGTTCCTAAACATATATCAACCTCCAAAATTGAAAGAACTAGAAATTGAACAACTAAGTAGGCCAATATCCCCTGACAAAAATCTAGGAAGTAATAACAACACTTCTAACTAATAGAAGACATACGGACAGGAGAGGATTTTTTGAACAGATCACCAACAACACAAGAAACCTCAGCAAGAATCAACAAGTGGGACCATATTAAACTATAAAAAAAATTGCACAGCAAAAGAAGCAATCAACCCAGCGTGGGGAGAAGATCTTCACCAGTGATATTTCAGATAAAGGAGTAATATCTAGAACATGCAAAGAACTGAAATAAATACATGAATTAAGCCCCCTAAAATAAATGAGCCCTTCAAGAAGTGGGCAGCTGAAATGAAAAGAAGTTTCCCAGAAAAAAGTACAAATAGCCAAGAAGCCCATGAAAACGTGTTCGTTGTCATTGGCCGTCAGATAAGTGCAAATAAAAACAATGTTGAGGTTTCACCTTCATCCAGTGAAAAAGAACTCAGAAAACAACGTTATTTGGTAAGGGTTCAGAAAAAACCAAAAAGGAACTCTACGTCACTGCCGGTAGGAATGAAATCTGGTTCAGCCATTATGGAGAGAAGTTTGGAGGTTCCTTGGAAAACTGAGAATGGAAATTCCATTCGAACCAGCTGCTGCTCTACTGGGAATGTTCCTAAAAGAAATGAAGTCAACATACTAAAAAACACATGCCTATTCATGATTACAGCAGCACGATTCATAATAGTCAAACCCTGGAAAAAACCTACCTGTCCATCAATAGAGAACTGTTTACGGATGATATTGTCACTGTACAAAATGGAATACTGTGCAGTCATAAAGAAAGACAGATATGAAGTATTTGAACAAAAACGGGGCCACCTTGAGTCAGTGAAGGAAACAATGCAATATATGAATACTTAAATGTGGTTGGTTTGAAGTCAAGATTTTACCAGTTTCGTGCTTCCTTTGGACTTTAAATTCACTCTGAAGAGGGTAACACTTACATTTGAAGAGTGGCCATCCATGCTTGACATTCTTTAGATTGTAGTGAATTCAATTAAAACTTTAAGACTGTTGTCACTTGACTGTTATTTTTTTCTTTGCATTCTCAGCAGTTAGACTGGATTGGAGCCTGCCGTAGTGACTTAATGGTGAATTGAACCCTACTTTCAAGTAAGTTCGCGTTCACAAATACCAAATTTAAGATTTCAGTATATCTTTTGAAGCGATATGATTCAGTTTTTCACAATAATCTTCCCTAAAATTAGAGAGGTCATAAATATACTTGATGGTTTAAGTCATATCCGTGTGCGTGTGTGTGCACATGTGCACACATTTTTTGTGTACTTGTGTGTGCATGAACTGTTATATCAACTAATGTGGAAGTTAATAAGTTTATAAGCCATTCATTTTTAAAACTTAATGATTTTTTATTTAACATCATGGTTAATGCTAGTATTTTATATAAATATATCTTACTGCTATTAAATATATACTAAATTGTTCATGAATTATTGTCTATTTTCTACTTACACATCTTTTCTTACACTAGTGACTTTTTGAATCATTAATAATGATGTAAAAACAGCATTTACTAAATTATACTATATATTTAATAAGGAGAAAAGAGTTTTGTTTTTACCCTTTCCTTTCTGGTTATATATATATATATATATATATATATATATATATATATATATAATTATATTTCACTATGATTTATATGTGATGATTTTAAAGCCACATATTGATTCACATATTGATAATAATTCAAGTCCAATTTTACATATGGTTCACTAACATTTGGATTTTGACAAAAAATCACATACTCAACCATTGCACTTTCATGCAAAATAGTTTTTTCTTCCCCGAATATTCTCATTGAGGTAAAAAAATTAAAGCTCCACCTATATGAACACGATGGTCAATATTTCAGTGGTAGGACGTGTAGCAGAATACCAATCTCTGCACACCCCACCCACACGTTGCTGTGGAATCACACAGACAGAAAAACCTGACTGTGTAGGAGTAGAAGCAGACTAGCATGACATTTGAAATCATGAGGAGACTTGTTCAAGAGAATGGGTTGTGGGAACGAGGTTTTTGAACACGAATCGCGGAACTGAATTTATTTCTGTGTTGATCTCAAAAGCCTAACAGAGTTTTTAGATTAGAATAAGGACTGGCCTCTCACGTAGTAGGGAGGACATGGGTCCGTGATTGTCCTGGAATATTTGACTGTAATGAGATATGCACGGCTCATGTAGGAAATAGATCGTGGCTGCACTGAGCTCTGGGGGGCTGGAGGCTAGAGCTTCCTTCGTTGTGCTTTGGAGAACCTGTTGTCCAATTATTATTTGCAGAGTATGAGTCGTTTCAGATCCTTTGCCGAACACCTAACATCGAATCTTCCTGTGCATTTTTTTTTATTGCATAATCCCAAGTGCAATTTTTTCCCAATGTTTATTGACTCAGGCTTGGGAACAAATGTGCCAGAGGTGAACCTGGGGCCTTGATGTCAGTGGACTGGGATTAAATCACAGTAGTTGCAGGCGGAGAAGGTGTTTTTAACTTGTGTTTTTGCTTTTCTCTTCTAAATACCAGACCCCAGATGAAGAGCCTCCGGGAAGAAACAGGAGCAGATTCCCCTCGGGCATGATAGAGGATTGGCTTCATGAAGTCAGGGTCACCGCGATGCCCGCTGCAGCCTGAAGCCGTCACACACGCAGAGGTTCACACAGGATGCTTCTATCCGACTGACCCTTCATTCGCATCTCAGGCTTCGTGGACTGCGGTGCTATGTCCTTTCTCGTTACCATCCTTCTCCTCCAGCTGCTTCCCACCGCGGTGTGCATCCCCGCGGACCACGACTGCCTGTTCAGACGCAGCACCAGCGTGCGCAAGGATGGAGACGTGCTCATTGGGGGTCTTTTCTATCTCGGTACCAATCTATATTCTACTGATATCTTTTCTATGACACCTAGCAAGGACGTACTTCTCATACAGTAAGTGTTTGCTTATTCCTTTTTCTAGCTTGATCGTCACGGTAAGTAATGCCTGTGGGATGTGTGACAGGATAGATCAGCCCTTACCACACTCTGCTTCTGTCCTTGCCACCCACCCCTTTAGAAATCTGTCTCTAGCTTATTTTATTTCTTCCTATTCTACTCATCACCATTTGGAAGTGGAAACAGTTTGCTCCATGTAAAAAATAGGCTTAGCTTGTGCTATTTAGAAGAAGGACCTGAAGAAGCCACACGTGAGCAGCTTATCCCACCTTCAGTGCCGGTTCTCCCTGCACACAGCTCGAGGGGCTCCCAAGAGAAAGGCAATCCCAGGTCTTAGATCAAAATCATCGCCGAGAGACTGTGGGAAACATCTCTCCCTTAAGGACACAGCAGCTAATAGTCCTTTTGTTACAGAATAAAATACCTAATGCTGAACAGGCATGCCATTCCTATTTATACTGATTGCATAGACTTTTTTTTTTTTTTTTTACCACATCGGAGTAGCTATTCTATTGCTCCTTAATCCGTGTCCTGCCTTCGCAAAGGGCTTCTCCACATCTGCCGGAGCTGCAAGCCACACAAGGATCAAGTGACCGCTATTGTCTGATGTTTTCCCCGATTCATATGATTCTGGTCGACCTGGACTCACTTTCTACTTTCAGATATTGTCAGCACGAGCTCCATAGCTAAAGACAAACCAGTAAATGACCGCGGCCACTGTCCCCTCGATTCCGTTGAATCCTGGGAGTAATTACACCTTTATTGTTTATTTCTGTGGTTTTGGTCATTAGATTCACATTTTCAAAATAGAACAAATTTTCCGTAATGTCTGATGGGACAGATTTTAACTCCCTCATGTAACTTGTTGCGTGGCATCTTTCACTTATGTAACGATTTAAGAAGGGGACAAAAGAGGTTGGAAAGGGTGGGAAAGAAGGAAGGAAAGAAGAACCAGGAAGGAGAAGAAAGACAATGACAGTGGGATGTCCCCGTTGTTTTTTCATTGCTGTGACTCAATACCCAACATCCACATATTTAGGGGAGGGAAGGTTTATTTTTCACTCGGTTTTTGCTAGCAGCAATGGAAGTACCCGGCAGAGGCCGAGGTGGAGGCAGGCGACTCCCCACATCATAAACAGGAAGCCAAGTCCCGTCAAGTCCAGTCTCTCCCCAGAAGAAAACGCTGTCACAATCTTTCTTCTTCCTTTCTTTCGAGTTCCCAGTTGGGCCCCCCACATCCGGGTAGGGGTTCCTCCCTCCTTCACTGGCCCACAGATCACTCCCGCTCTAATCCAGGCCGGCTCCTAACTGCCTAATTTGGCGTGGTTCCTAATTGCTTGAAGTTGACATAACGTCTCCAGCAATCACATAGTCTGTTATCACCAGTGTCTAATTTTGTTCATATTTTATTATACTTTGTTGCTTCAGAATGAAAGCTTAATTTGCATACTAATATGCTTCTTATTTATTGGTCAAATGCAGTATGGAGATTTCCCCGTCTTCCCTGGTCCTCGTTTTGTTGCTCCTGCCTACTATTTTATTATTGCTGGTTTGATTTTTCTTTGTTACATAAGGGGCATTTCTTAGGTTTTCTATTTATCTATATATGGTCTGATGTGCTTACTACACATTGATATTTAATGATGCTTTGTTTTTGTGTGTTTGTGTGCGATTTATTAATTCATACTTCCGTCTACTAATTTGATGAGCTACAGAATCAGAATTTACGCGGCTGACTAAATTAACAATATTTCTTGTAATGAGTTCAGTAACTATTTGTATTTTAAAACTTGCCTTTATATAGCAATGAAATGCAACATACATTTTTATGTTTACTCTGTTTTAAGTTAGAGATTTCATATTCATTGATAATCATGTGTGATCCACATATGTAGAATTAGCCAGAATTTAAAAATGCACCCCATTGTTATACAGGCACTTTTGATTAAAGACTTAGATATGGGATAATTATTTATCTTATGCTACTAGTTATGTCCATATAATTTTATATTGCTAAACTTTTTAAACACATAACACTGCAGTTTTATGCATATGCTTTGCATTTGTTTATACTTTTCACTGGGAATTTTTTGAGACGGAGTCTTTTGCTGTAGTTCAGGCTGGTCTTGACTTCACCGTGGAGCCCAAGCTGTCTGGAACTCAAGGCAATTACCCTGAGTGCTTGGATTGTAGATGTGCGCCATCATGCCCAGTTTATGGAATGCTGGGGAATTGAACTCAGGTCCTTGGGCTTCAAAGCAAGCACTGGGAAAGATGTGTTTCAAGAACAAGTTATCAATACAGTCTCTATTTTAAAATAATAACTAGCTACTACATGCTTATAAACTGAAGTAGCCCTATGGACTTCATGATGTTATAGAAGATACTAATATTGTCCACTTTCTTCCTTTATCTTCAAATCCAGGTTATTGGGGTATTATTTAAACTTGTTGATGCTGAAAACATATTTTTTTTCTGTTACGTAAAATTATGAGCCTTCAAGAGCCCCAGTTTCATTTTTTCCCCTTGGCTCTAAGTAGAATCATTTTTCCAAACACAGATTAAAATCATGGCTGCTCTTTTGTAGCATATTGTCTTTAATCGATATTCTATATAAAAAAATACCACAAACTGGGCATCTTACACCGAAATCATGTACTTTTAATGCCTGTGCGTGTTCAAAAGATTAATAAAGATGTTGATTTCTAGTTTGTGAGTGGCAGCCTTGTTGATGCTTTTAAGTGGCAGAAAGAAATAAACTCTAGTGTCATATAAAACTAATCTCGTTATCTCATTCATAACTAAACTACCATCATATTTTTTCTGAGACAAGTCTCTCTGTACAGCCCAGGCTGGTCCTGAACTCACTGTGCAGCCCAAGTTGTCCTTCAATTCACGGCAATCTTCCTGTCTCAGCCTTCCAAGTGCTAGGATTACAAACATGCATCACCATGCCCAGCTTATGAGGTTCAGGGCCTTGAGTTTGCTAGGCAAGCACTTTAGCAGCCGTGCTATTCCTCCAGCCTTCCCTCATAATTGTACATAACCATAGTTGAATTCCTACAATGAAGCTTTTCTTGTCATTCCATTCAGGTTTAGAGTTTGGAACAAATAAATGTGAAGAATAAATCAAAGTATTATTTCATGCAAGATATTGCACATAACCATGTTTTGTGTCTTTTCTGTAAGTAGAACCACTGTGCTTTCTATGCAGGCCTATGCCCAACAACTACCAGAATGTGCTAGCCTTCACTTTTGCTGTCGAAGAAATAAACAGAAATTCTCATCTTTTACCAAACATATCCTTGGGTTATGAATTCCATAATATTTTTTATAATCATTGGAGAACATTGGAGAGTGTCTTCATTTTTCATTTAGGACAAGATAAAATCTGTAACTTCAATTGTGGAAAAGGGACCAAGTCTGTAGCGGTATTAACAGGAACACCATGGGCCACTGCTGCCCAAATTGGGCCACTGCTGGAGCTCTACAAGTTTCCCCAGGTGAGAGTTTGTGGAGTGGACAAAAAGGTGAAACTCTGTCTACTTTGGTTCCGTTCTCGGGTGTCTAAAAAGGTAAAAGGAAAAAGGATTTGTACGTTTCTCAAAGTAGATGGCTAAAAGTAAAAATACGGATTACCTACGTTTTTTAGCTAGTGGAGAGGAAGGAGAAAAAAGTAGAACAAGAAATCTCCCAGAACTCTGGGTTACATAAGGTAGTTCCTAAAATGCTCTCAATGAGTAAGGAGAGTGGAAAATGGGAACAATATTCCTATTTTTTAACACTTATTTACCCCTCCGTTTCTCATGCTGCATCCAACTTCATTATTCTTGTAGCTTTCCTTTGGCTCTTTTGATCCTATGCTGAACAACAATGGTCAGCTTCCTTCTTTTTATCAGATGGCTTCCAAGGACACATCTCTGGCCCATGGCATGGTCTCCTTGATGCTTTATTTTAGCTGGACCTGGGTGGGACTGATCATCACAGAAGGCCAGAAAGGTCTTGAGTTTCTCTCACATGTGAGAGGAGAGATGGACAGAAGCAAAATCTGTGTGGCATTTGTGAAAATGGTCAAAAATGCTCTGGTGTCAGTTGTCCCACCTATCAAGCAGCATGATTTCATGACAAGAGAATCATCACCAGTTAATGTGGTTATCATTTACTATGACACGGACAGTCTAAATGATGTAAATTATCATATAGGACAACATCTAGTGACGTGGAGAGTCTGGGTCACGAACTCACAATGGCACGCTGATATGGCTGGGAGAAATTTTATACTTGACTCGTTTCATGGGACTCTTGTTTTTTCTAATCACCACGAGGAGATTTCTGGTTTTAAAACATTTATTCATAAATTTAACCCTTCTACATACCCTGAAGACACTTTTCTTGCTCTGTACTGGTTCCAGTATTTCCACTGCTCACTATCTGCCTCTGACTGTGCACTGGAAAACTGTCCACCTAACGCCTCTCTGGCGTGGCTGCCTGTGAATCGTTTCGACATGACGCTGAGTGACGGGAGCTATAACATATACAACGCTGTGTACGCTGTGGCCCACGTTCTCCACGAGATGCTTCTTCAACACGTGCAAATGCAGCCAACGGGAGGTGGTGAAAGGGTGATGTTCTTCCCCTGGCAGGTGCTTACTGTGCCTTTCTTAAGGGTTTTTACAGTTGTTCTAGCCAAAAACTCTCAAATCCCTACAGAAATAATGCAAGGCTTTGTTCTAGTTTATTGTCAATAAAATAAATCTAGACCTGAGTAGAAACGACCGTCAAAAACAAAGTCCCTTGGCAAGAAGGATATTAGGCAGAAGTCAAGATCAATGTTTCATGTGTTAAAGAATATCAATATCTCTTTCACATATTTTCCACAAAATTATGTAATAATTCTGATGAATTTTTCAAGAAAACAAGAAAATATGTAAATACCTAGAACACTAAATAGGGCTCAGCCTTATAGTAGGTCCAGTTTATCAATTTCCTCACTTAATTCTGCAAACGCTTTTGTATAAATATTTCCATTTTGCATGCACCTACTCTAAGGAAAATAGAAAACGGATCTGACAACTTTTGAGCCTACAGTTCAGATTCTTTTCAGCAATATTCTGGTACATTTTACTTACATGAGATTGGATAAAGTATTTTCTCTTGAAACTGGCATTTTAGAAACACTAGCCATTTCAGTCCTCCAAATTATTTTAATTATTTTTATCTCATTAGAATTGTTTTAGAGTTTTAATTAATAAAAAAGAATTAAAAGAAATTAGAAATTTCTTTTGTCTTTTTAGTACTTCTGTCTGAATACTGGTCCCACTTCACTGTACGATGTTATAATTTTTTTAGCTGCATCCATTTCTGAAGAACATCCAGTTTACCAGTGCTACTGGAGATCAAGTGAGTTTGGATGACAGAAAAAAACCGCATGCAAAGTATGACATTCTCAACATCTGGAATTTTCCAGATGGTCTTGGACTGAGGGCAAAAGTTGGACAGTTTTCACCACAAGCCCCACATGGTCAACAGCTGCTTATATCTGAGGAAGTAATACAGTGGGCCACGGAAATTACAGAGGTAAATTGGATGTAATCATGAAGCACTTTACTAATCACAAATAAGTATAATCATGTTGTGGTATTTTCCCCCTTGTTTTCTCAAGTAATGGTTACATATTAAAACTTGACAGCTCAGGCTGGAGGAATGGCACAGTGGTTAAAGTGCTTGACTTGCAAGTGCAAGGCCCTGAGTTTGATTCCCCAGCATCACATAAAGCTGGGTGTGATGGTGCATGCCTGTAATCCCAGCACTCAGCTGTCTGAGGCAGGTGGATTGTCATGAGACCGTGGACAGTTTGGGCTGCGCCAGTGAGTTCAGGACCAGACTGGACTACAGAACAGCACCACCCTGTCTCAAAAAATAAAAAGAAAATAAGGAAAGAAAAAGAAAAATGCTTGACAACTCATTTTCCAATTAAAAGAATTTTATTAACCAACTTTTTGGTTAATGGAACAAAAACATAGTTTTGCATTTATTTATATATTTATAAACATTTATTTTTATATATGTATGTATACTAATTAAGTTTATCACTCTAATAGTTAAGCATCAAGTAAAATTTAAGATTTTATCAATGAATAGCTAATTTTTGTCAGACTCCCCACTCTAAATGCAACGAGAATTGTAATCCTGGGTTTAGAAAAACCCCTCAGGAAGGGAAGCCGGCCTGTTGTTTCGATTGCACCCCCTGCCCAGAGAATGAGAGCGCCAATGACACGGGTAAGAACACATATCATAAATGTATCTTTCATTCTTCTTTCATGTCTCCCTTCTATTCAGAAATGGAAAAATATTTCAAGAGATCAAAAAACCACAGTGTTTTTTAGTACAACTTAATTGTTGTACTCAATATTATTTGTCCTAAAACTACACACTGTTCATAACTTGAACTATAGTCTTTGATTTATTTTTATATTATTAGGAATTGAAACTATATATTTTTATCACTTTGCAACCTTTTGGTTTTTACTTTAAGAAAGTTACCTACTAAGCATGATGTTCTCAAGTTTCTTCCATTTGCCTGCAAAAGCCTCCATGCTGTTGGACTTTATAGATGCATAGTATTCCATTGTGTATAAACACCACAGTTTGTGTATCCATTGGTCTGTTGATGGGTATTTCAGTGACTTCCATATTTTAGCTATTGTTAGTTGTGCTGCTACAAACATAGGTATACGTATATCTCTGTTATGTGTTGTTTTGGCCCCTTTTGGATATATTCCCAGGAGGGGTGTAGCTGGATCGAAGGGGATATAAGTGAGTCAGAAGCAGGTGAAACATCGAATGGTCTCCCTGATACGAGAGACCCAGGTCACAATTATCTCATGGAACTTAAAATGAAAAAGTGAACCAGGGGATGGGTGGGGGAGGGAGGGAGGGGTGGGTAGAGGGAGGGACAAAAGGAGAGTGGGAAAGTCCTTGTCACCTTGACAAGATACATAGGTGAACAAAATGCTCAACTTCATTTCAAAGCTTAAATGTTGCACTTATACTATCAATAAAATGGGGGGGGGGGAGAAAAAGAAAGTTACCTACTATGCCAAATGGCTGGCTTTTAATTTCTGAATTTCCTGCTTCAGCCTCCTACATACATAAGATGATGAAAGTTTGCCCCTTTGGTTGGCTTTTCCATGGCATACTAGAGATTAAAACTAGACTTTTTGTAGTAAACTACGTCTACAGATACGCTTGTTGGTTTGTTTTAAATTATGGTGCCAGGTCTAAGTAAATATTTCATTTTCTTTGGCTGGGCTCATTCTTGTCATTCTCCCGTATCAGTCTTCCAGAGGACTGGGGTTAAAGGTGTTCACCACCGCGCCTGCCTACGTGATTTGTTTTGTTCTTGATCCATGGAAAGCATTATTTTATTAAGAAAACTCCCTTTCACCTAATGTACAGTTGCTAAGTTCTGTCTACACCATGGAATTTAACACAAAGCATTACTCTGTCCCAAATCTTTTTTTTTTTGAAAGTACATTTAAATCATGTAGAGGATAAGAATATTACACATCCTTCTGTTAGCGGTGCCAGGCATTGTTCTTGGCACAAGCCATGTGTCAGAGATGCTGTTTCGTGTGAGAACTGGGTAACTGTGTTGTGCTCCATGTTTATAGTATAGCATGACATCAATTAAGATTTTGTCCCTGATTTATTCATGAATTTATACATGAGGAAGAGAGACAATATGTAATACTGTGAATTGTAGTTAGTGCCCAGAGTTTTAATAATAATGTGCACACACCTTTGGAGTTAATAAGTAACGATACCTGCCTTACATATATTTTCCGTAGACTTTTTCAGAGGGAAAATAGTGTTAATATTATGTTAGAGGAATGAGTGATGAAATAGTTTTTATTAAGATTGCTAAAGTTGCAAAAATGGCATATTCCTGCTTTGAATGAAGTTCGTAGGACCTAAGCAGAAAAAAATCCAGAAATTCAATATTAAAGATTTTTGGCCAGGCCCATAGCACTCTGGGAAGTTGGAGCATAAAGCTACTTACAAAATAAAAAATAAAATAAAGATAATCTGGGTGTGTAGCTCAGTGCTAAAGCCCTATATTCAATTCTCTGCACAAAAAAAAAGAAAAAGAAAAAAACAGAAGATTTTTGTGTATCAAAATTACCATTTGAAAATATTTAAATGAGTGACATAAATCATGCTTTAGGTGAAGTCATTGCTGTAATAGATACTGTCTAACTTTGTTTTGCGGCTAGTATGGTTTAATTCTCAACACACCTTAGTAAGATTTCAAAAATATTTTGAAATATGTTGAGACTAAACATTGTAGTAGACAGTTAATTTGAGTACACATTATGCATACATGTTATAGAAATACTTTCATGAATATAACACATGTCCAAAACACACATAACATCTTCAAATTTCTTAAAAATACACTAATCAATACACGTTAGCTAATGATCCTCAAAATATTTCCTTTCACATCAGACACACATGCCCGTTAGTCCTAATTTTTCAAAATTTCTGAAAGTTTGTTATTGTGAGTGTCTTTATGTCTGCTGTCATGGCTGCCCAGACGGCCTAAGTTAAATACAAACATTGTCTTTTCATGATCGTTTTGATTTTGAGAAGCCCAATGAAGCCAGTCGGCTGATCCAGGGGAAAAGGTGAAAGAAAACGGTCTGATATTGCTACAAGCTTGCCTTCCTGTCGGGTGGAACTTGGTAGCATCAGCGCTCACGACACTTTCAATCACAGCTTATGAAGACACTAACAAAATAAGACTTCTCAAACTGCTTAGAAGTGGCCAGAACTATGGAGCTGCTGTGTTGGAAGCGATACGTAGTAGCTGGAGAAGTGTTAATGGCAATGCTCATTTTCCTCCAATACATTTTTAAAAATAAAAACAGAATGTTTTATCCAGCACTTATATGTTCCCTGTATACATGTAGAGAACAATGAGCTCAATAATGTTATTTAATATGTTGCTTACAGTTTAAAATGTGCAACAAATATATTTTGAAAATAAAACAAAATTATAAATACAAATAATTTAAATACCCCATATCAAGTACTGTGCTTTGAATCTAAAGTTATCTGAGGACACCATTGCATATTCTATATTATATACACATATGCTATACATATATGTACATATATATTAAATTTTAGAAATTCTGAAGTTCGGCAGTTCAAATATTCATCGCAACATAGAAACAAAGGACAGCTAGGAAAAAAGGTGAACCTCTGAAAAAGGGGAAGATATAGGTGCTCATTGATTCCCCAAACTCTATGTGTTAAAGAGTTTGGAATTCATGCAACAACAACAACAAATACACACACACACACACAGGAAAAATTGGGGTGAGGAGAGAGGACACAGCCACAGGCTGGGTGGGAATGTCTTTCTCTTCTGTTCATAAGTTACAAATAACAACAGAAACAATTTGTACTAAGTTAGGTGTAGAAGAATTACTTTGTCTAGTGAAAATTAAAACCTGTTTTAATGTGGGAGCACTTATTCATTCCAACAAGAAGTACATCGTTTTCTTGGAAGATGGTAAAGTGTAGTGGTTTAAGGATAAATGATTGGATGTTAAAGAAATCACCAGGCATTGTTTAAAAGGGTTGAATTTATATAGTGATGTCTTCAAGTGGTTTGTAAGAATAAGAGAAGCGCTAGTTTTTACTGTCAAAATAATGCAAAAAACTGCCTTGTTAGCTCACCATAAAAATATGAACAATACTAACTGGAACATACCTTCTTCTAATATTTTCTACTTTGTATCTACAAAAGGACAAAGATATAATAAATTTCTATGTGTGAAAAAACTGTTCAAAAACACTGAACTTAGACTGACGACGATGTGCATTTCTTTACTAGGTATGGAACAATGTGTAAAGTGTTCGGATGACCAGTATGCCAACACTCAGAGAAACCGTTGCCTGGAAAAACTTGTGACATTTCTGGCTTATGAAGACCCCTTGGGAAAGGCTCTGGCTGGCACAGCCCTGGCCTTCACTCTTCTCACAGCTTTTGTTTTCGGGCTATTTGTTAAGCACAGAAACACTCCCATCGTCAAGGCCAATAACCGGAGTCTCAGTTACAACTTGCTCATCGCCCTCATGTTCTGCTTCCTCTGCTCCTTACTTTTCATCGGCCGTCCCAGCACGGCCACCTGCGTCCTCCAGCAGACCACATTCGGGGTTGTGTTCACTGTGGCTGTCTCCACCATCTTGGCCAAGACTGTTACGGTGGTTCTTGCGTTTAAGGTCACCGGTCCAGGAAAAAGGATGAGGCACTTGCTGGTGTCAGGGGCACCCAACTCCATCATTCCCATCTGCTCCCTGATCCAGCTCACTCTCTGTGGAATCTGGATGGGAACAAGCCCACCCTTCATTGACACCGACGCCCACTCTGAGCACGGCCACATCATCATCGTGTGCAACAAGGGCTCCCTCAAGGCCTTCTACTGCGTCCTGGGGTACCTGGGCTCCCTGGCCCTGGGCAGCTTCACTCTGGCTTTCCTGGCCAGGAACCTGCCCGACACCTTCAATGAAGCCAAGTACCTGACCTTCAGCATGCTGGTGTTCTGCAGCGTGTGGGTCACCTTCCTGCCCGTGTACCACAGCACCCGGGGGAAGGCCATGGTGGCCATGGAGGTCTTCTCCATCTTGGCCTCCAGCGCAGGGCTGCTGGGCTGCATCTTTGCCCCCAAGTGTTACGTGATTTTGTTTAGACCAGATACAAATTCTTTGCAAGAGTTTAGAGATAAAACATACTCCAGGAAAAAGCATTCATCCGGAGTTAAAACAAGCAGATTTTTGTAGAATACATAGAGGAATGAGTCAAATTAGTACAATAATAAATTCAGTATGAAACATTTAAATGAATAAATGCATGTTACTTTATTTCAAATGTAGCCTTAGTGCTATTCTATGTGTAATAAATACTATTTTAATTAAATTTTCTGAATATTTAGTTCCTCTCATTAAATCTTCAATAAATCCTATTGTTTGTGCTATTTTTAATTGTATTATTCACTTTTTCTTATATTCTCCTTGTCTTTTTAAATCGATTCTTTTTTCTTTTTATCTTTGTAGATTAACGTATTTTTATTTTATACACTTCATTTCCTTGTCCTCTTCCAACTTTTTCATGCTTTTAGTGTACTGGTCCTAAGAGATTTGATCGCACTGCATGGTATCTGCACCCAACATTTTGTTTTCTTGGCTTTGGGCATGTTAATCCTGGTGTTTCTACTGATACAATGTTCTGCATTGTTTTTAATTGGTTCAATGGGATGTCGTCTAAAATAGAAAATCGTTTTTATCTTCCTGGGATGTCAGGAATTGAGAACAAGACAATAGATCCTTCCTCAAGTAAATTACTAGAAGAAATTTGAATCTAAGATCTCAGAAATTTTGATGTCGTCACCAGTGTGTAAATCATTCAAGTGAAAGTGAAAGGCCAAATGGGTACAGACTGGATTAGTCATTGGTAAAAGGGCTACCTTGAAGACAACTTCAAGTTGTCTAAAATGACCCAGAGGAGCGGTGAAGGATTACAAATAAATTACTTAAATAAACATGTATTGATGAAAAAGCTGGATGATACCTGGTTTTGATAGCTGGCTCTACTGTTTGGTCTCACATTTGCCTTATACACTACTTCTGAAGCTATTTTTAAATATTTTTATTATGGCCTATACAGTTGTAAAATGTGAAGGCCCTTGACACAATGAGGACATTGGAATTGATTATAGCAATGTACAGAGTTTACATGCTAATTTGAAAAAAATAAAATTTTTGATACACAACAGCAAATTGTCTCAGCTATGGACAAATCTATCTTTTCCCATTTAGTTTAGCTGAATCTTCTTTTCTGTCTATGGGACATGCATTTACATATATGTATTTTATGTAATATTTATCCATATATTTAACACATATGTAGTGATTTTCTTGCCTTTTTTGCTGAAAATATTTTAGGATTCGATGAAAATATGAACATATACTGTTGCATTTACCACATTTTAAAACAACTTATGCTAAGAAAAATAGTTTTGTATGAAATGGCCTAATGTCTTTCTGATTTTCTGTTTTCTGAATCTTTTACAATTTTAGGTGTGTGGTTTTTTTATGTCAGCTTTATCATTTTTCTTCCAATTTTTTTGATAAAGAAGATCAAACCCATGTCAGGCAAGACAACATGTATGTATGTATGTATGTATGTATTGTGTGTTTGAGAGAGAGGGAGAGAGAAAAACTGGATTAACCACAGGGCATTCGCAGTGAGTCAGGTCCACAAACTTTTTAACAATTTTGGTTTTTTGTTTCAGGAAATGATTTCACTAAGTCACAGGTTGATTGGATTAGGATTGGAATTGCAATTCTTTGGCCTCATCCAATCAGAATGCTGATATGATTAGTGTGTGCTATCATGGCTAGCTTTCCTTTTAAAACTTTAGTTTTGAGAAAACATCTTCCACAATTGCCCAGGATGGGTGTAAGATTGTGACTGTCTTGCCTCAGCCTTCTGAGAAACTGAAAATATTGGCATGTACTACCACACCAAGATTTTCCACTCTGTGTGGTCTATATTTCTGCTCTTTGCTTGTATTCCTAGCATGATGCTTGATTATATGGTTTACCATGAATTTCTATCATGTTTATAGTTTGTGGTAATGATTTTAACGATTTAGCCCCAAAGTGTAACATTTGCATTGCGTTTTTAAGATCATATCATGTGACAAGTAAAAACATGAGTCAATTTTTGTGGTTGTTAGGGTATAGTGTGAAGGTGATTGGCTCTGGAATCAGCCCAAGACATTAGTGGAGCATACCTCCGGGTGGTCTATGTGTGGTGCTTCATTTCTTCCTTTGACACCGTTCTAATGTTATACTTTTCTTCTGCCGTGAGCGGAACAGCTTTGCTCAAGCACGTATTTTACCCATGATTCATTTACAAGGCTACCTTTCGCAGACCGAATCCACAAAAATTGGGAGTCCAATTAAAGCTCTTCCTTAATTTTTTGATTTTTGTCTCCCTGTGATGAGAAATTTGGGGATAAAAAAATTAGTACTGGAGAATAAGGGGGTTTGTTTTGGTTTGTTTTGGTTTGGTACCTGACTGAGTCATTTAAAAGCATTCGGAACAGATTTGTGGGAGAAGTTTGGAGAGGATTGTAAATATAGGCTTGAAAAGTCTTAGAGCAGTATAAGATAAAATTAATGGGTAATATTATTCACAGGCTGGAAGGCCAGAAACTTGTGGAAATGTTGACGGTAAAAAAGAAAATTCTACTAGTATAGAAAAAAAATCATATGAGTTGTATTCTGGAGGAAAAATGTGTCTATAGTTTAGCAAGACTTTGAAAAAAGCCATTCACTATGGGTGGTGAATGAACTAATGTGGATAAAATTCCAAAACACCCCAACAGTCAGGATATGGCGCAGATACTGTGCCCCACTTTTGACTAATTTATAGTCAAAGTCAAGCACAAAAGGCAGAGGAGAAAAATTTTAAAATCTTATCTTAATGTCCAGAAAGAATGATGTATAGTATTGAGGCCAAAGTATATGTAAATACTGTTCATATTTGTACCATTAAAAAGAGGAATAGGACTTATGGGGAAGATGGAGGCTGAGTAACAGGACTGCGCATTGTCTTCTTGTGGGCTCACTTAAAAAGTTGAGAATATAGTTAAAAAAAAAGTACCCACTCAACTTCACTAGGAGAGGAGGAGCTCCCCGACAATTGAAAAGAGGCCACAGGAAAGTCAGAAATACTAAGACACATTGAACGTGGAGGAAAACATGACGAGATTATTTAAAAGTGTTTGGAACTGATTTGGAGGAGTTTGGAAACGTTTGTAAATATGGGCTACACGAGTCTTAGAACACTATAGAATAAAATTGGTTAGATGACTTTATTCAGAGCCCTGAAAGCCTTCCCAACAGCCCGAAGCTGCCCATGTCCACAGATGGAAGAAAACAAAGCCCAGAACCTTTGACCAAGGTAAGCGGAGATTCAAGAGAAGTGGGAATTGACAGCAGCTGGAAGTCCCAGCCTCCAAAAACACAGTGCAAACTGCAAGCACACTTTGAGCTTTCTCTAGAAGAGGCTGCCTAGAGCTTTGACCAGAAACAATGTTCACCAGCTATTGAGAGTAGTGATGTAGGCAGGATCCTTTTTTTTAACCCTAACCTGAACTATTCAGAGCAAAAGAAGGCTCAAAAAAGCATAGCAGAGTTTGGGGTCACTCTGAAGCAGCACCTGGGAAGAAAGCGGGACAAGTGAAAGTTGCAGAGAGAAGAGAAAGGTCAGTGATGCTCAGAATGGCTCCTGTGGGGGTGGGAGCAGCTCTCAGGGTGGCAAGCCCTGCCCGCAGAGGGTGGAAGCCAGAACAGGCAGGAGGGCTTTGCTAAAGGGGCCAGGTGAGATCAAGACACATCAGAGATGATTGAACTATTAAGTTCCCCCTCACTGCCTACTCCAAACACGACTCAGAGGACTTTCTACCCACCCCCCCCCCCCCGCCACATACACTCATACTCATTCAAAGAAACCTCTTGCCGAGGCTTTTAAAGTGACATCCCTCAACAACAGAAACATGGGAAGAAGACAAAGCAACAGGACACCCACAGAAATGCCCGACACCCCACAAACTAATGTCTTGGGCCCTGAAATAGTGGAATCCTTCTACATTGCTGGTGGGACATTAAACTGGTACAACCAACATAGAAAGCAGTATGGAGATTCCTCAAAAAACTAAAAATAGACATTCTATTTGAAAATAGACACGTCACTCAATACACATTCTGGCAATCTTTCCAAAAGAGTTATAGTCATTGTACAAGACTGACACAGGCATACTCATGATTGTGAGAGGCATATTTTATAATCATCAAATCTTGGAAGAAGACACTATACCCATTCACAGATGAAAGAATAAAAAAGTTATGTATACACAATATAGGACTACATGACGCAAGGAAGAACAAATTTAAGTCCTTTGTAGGAAAATGGACTCATCCACTTTCCAAGATCAATGTGGAAATACGCTACGTGTTTCAGATGTCAAATTTTGCTATTTTGTACACTGCTCAGTCCTTTCATTTACCTTGGTTGCATGGTATTGTGTATTGTTACTGCCTACAATGATCTTGAGGTACACCTTTAGATTTTTCTGGATTCGGTGTAATTTCTCCCCAGAATGGAGGAACAATATTTGGGGCTGTTAGTTTCAACACTCGTGACAGGTGCAGGCTAGGTGTACAGGAAATGCTTTCCAGCTGCCTCCAACCCTGGGGATGTTACAGCAAAACTTCCTGTTTCAGACATTGGAAGTCGTGATGCCCAAAATGGTATTGACTGATCCAAGTTCTTTTCAGAGCAATTATACGAACATTTAACCTTGAATCCTCCAGTACGATCAACTAGTGTCATCTAAGTTAGCATCTGTGAAAATTCGACTCCTGCTTAGGACCAATCTACCCAAGAGAGGGTGGCCTCTGGGGCATTGATGCCGATGAACTTGAATGAGTTGTGGTGTCTTCAGGCACAGTTTAAAGCTTAAAAATATAATTTTAAACTTTTGTTTTTCACCTGGACAGCAGATCTCAGATGAAAAGGAAAATAGGGTGGCAGACTTCTCCCCAGGGCACGGGAGAGAATTGGCTGACAAAGGTCAGGGGGGAAACAGTAAAACGTGTGCACAGTGCACACATGACATATGTGCTTACGTGGCGGACACAGAGCCTTCCATATCCACGCAGACTTAAGGCCTTGCAGACGCTCCCCACGTGCTCCCTGTGATTACCATAGTCTTCCTCCTGCAGCTTTCCTGCCCAATGTGTGCTCTGGATAACGAAGACTGCCTTCGCAGAAGGAGCACCAGTGTGCACAAAGATGGAGATGTGCTGATTGGGGTTTCCTTCTCCCTGTATATGTTTCTATACTACACGGGTATGGTCGGTTTAATGCCTACGAAGGAGTTTGTTACGTGGCAGTAAGTGTTATTCTCATTTATTTATTTTCTCCTTCCTTATCGGGGTTGAGGATGCCTAGAGTTCTGTGTGCGGCTATGTCAATATTTTCTGAACAGCTACCCTGTTCTTCCCACTCAGACTGCGTAGAACTGTCCATTAGTTTTTATTCTCATCTTTGCTACATTCAAATGCGGAAAAGGTGTTTTAACCTTTTTAAGCTCGTGTTTTTGAGATTTAAAGCTGAAGAAAACACTTTACTTCGCCTAATTTTGTTATTTATGGTCCTGTCCTGCCTTCCTGTGAGGGTTTGACATAAAGTCATGTTCCTTAGAGATGCCAATCAAGTCATTAGACTGAGTTCAGTTCTGAATAGCTATAGAGCAGTAACTCACGAAATTCAACATTTGCCAGTGTTTTTGATAGTTTATGAGATATTTCATACATCTACAAATCATTCATAGCTATCTACACCTTAACTGCTTGAACAGAATTCTCTGGCTAGATAACCAGTTAGTCATTCAAATAATTTAGATTTTTGTTGCAAGGGTGCTGTATGCCTCCTTGAGTTGGAAGCCAGAAAGAAGGGATGATATATCTGTCAATTTCTTTACTCTAACTTGATTCGTCTTCACTTGGACAGATGTATATTATAGTTTTAGTATACTATATCATCAGTTCTGCAGTTGGAGTATAATTCATGGATTTAAAAAAGTGTCAGAAGATCCTAGGAGACTTAAGTTTTCTTGAAAGGAGTGACTATCACTGAAATACTGATCGCTGGTGTGTTTTACCTGATGTTGGATCTACAAGTGTTCCTACAGCAGCTGGAAAAAATGAATTTGGTAGGGAAATTTGAACCTCAACCATGACCATGATTTTACTCATATTTCATAACCAAACCTTCGCTCATATAATTATTTGTGGACCCTCTATTTCTGTAATTTCTGAGAGAGGGAATTGTCATGTTTCTTAGGCTGTCAGCAAATTCCTAGGCTTAAGCATTCCTCCTGCTTCCGTCTCCCGAGTAGCTGGCATTACAGGCATGTATCATTACACCATGATATATATGTGCACAAAATGCTCAAGATCAATGTAAACTCTAAGTCTTGCACTTATGCATATCAATAAAAGGAGAAAAAAAACCTCAGGCATACACCACAAAGAGAGAATTCGAAAAGCAGCAAAAGAAAAACAGACATGCTATCGAGGCAAACCCATTTGAATCACTACAGATTTCCCAATGCAAACTTTAAAGGCCAGCACGGCCTGGAACAAAATCTTTCAAGCATTAAAAGACAGCAAGCGTCAGTCAAGAATGTTGTATACAACAAAATTAGCCTTGAAAATTGAGGGAGAAGTAAACATTTTTCATGACTAGGAATCCCTATCGACATTTGCAACAACTAGCCCAGCATTGCAGAAAACCCTTGAAGGACTCTTTGACAGAGGCAAAGAGGACAAGCAGTACCAAAAACCCCTGAGAAAATAAAACATCTAAAGAGAAAAGAAATAAACTGGTATCTAACTTAGGGGATTGGTACAAAATCTTTAAAAATATGTGTGCACAAATTTATGAATGGCTAGGTAGATAAAATAATAAACCAAATCTGGCAAGATGCCAGTAATTAGTAAAATGTGAGTAAATAATTTATGAAAGTTTTTTTTAAATTCTGAAATTAGTATGCCATTATATCAGGTTTTTCATAGTTGCAGGTGTTTTGTTTAGAGGAGGTAGAATCCAGGAAAAACTAGGTGCCAGAGCTTTACTTCACCATGATGCTGTGTTTCTCTGCTTGTCTCTGACTCTGGGATAAAAAATTATTCTTTCTTTTCTCTGTTATAATCAATTTTATTTGAATAGCGTTGGTGTGAGAAGAAACATTTAGTTACACATGAAAATATGCAATCATTTCAGTTCTTGATATAATGAACCACTTATATAAAAATCCCAACATGAGTGTAACTTACTTCTTGTAATTCAATTTTCAGGTGTATTTAGAACTTCACAAGGGCCTTCAGGGATAAAGATATTTTATGAGCTTCAGCCAAACTTCTAAGGCCTTATGATGACCGCTTCTTCTAAAGTTATCTGGTTAAATTATCTTTAATTATGCATTCTCTTCACTCAAACTGTTGCATAAGACTATGCCACAAGCTTGATTTTTAAATAAATGAGCATTTCATTTTGACAACTGTAGAAGCTTAGAAAGAGGACGAAAGCATCTGTGCCGTAATTTCTATCTGGCAGACTTAACATTGTGCCCTCCTATACCAAATAGTAAAGCAACTGTTTCTGGACTCCTCTAAGTCTCACACCATTCATGGGACATTCACTGTGATGACTCGTCTAATCTTAATTACTTTCAGAAAAACAATCTCCTATTCAACTGATATTAAATTAAAGGGCGAGGCACATAAAAGTGGCTAAGAACCACAAACATTCAGTTATGAAATTGTACTGTGAAGGGCTGAAACGCGTAATAAATATATATTGAGTATTCCTCATAGAACTTCTATACTCTCTTCACAGGATTCTTCCCAACAGCTACCAAAATTTCCTAGCGTTCATATTTGCCATAGAAGAGATCAATAGAAATACTAATCTCTTGCCGAACATATCTCTCGGGTATGAGTTTCATAACTTTCAACACAGTCACTGGAGGACATTGGAGAGCTTTCTCACTTTGCTCATGGGACAGGATGAGATCCCTAACTACATATGTAGAAGAGAAAGCAAGTCGGTTGTGGTACTCACAGGAACGTCGTGGACAACTGCTGTTCAAATTGGTCCACTGCTGGAGCTCTACAGATTTCCACAGGTGAGGGTAGATGAGCGAGGAAGACATGTAACTATTGATTTTCATACCATTAGCAGGTATGTAAGCATACGAAATAAGGAGATTCAATGTGTGTATCTTACAGGTGTACAATATCAAAACATAAGACCTTTGATGGATTACTCAATTTTTTTATTTGCAACAAAGCAGAGAAGAAAGAAAAACAGTTGAATTATGATAACTTTCTAAAAATGTTTTTGAGAAGTGACATTGTTGCGAAACAATAGAAAAACGTGTCTATCTCTGCTCCTTGCAGATGTTCCTTAGCGCTAGTCAGGCCTGAAATTGTGCTGTGTTTTATCCTTCTTACATCGGTCCTATGCCATTCCTTGCAGATTACTTTTGGTGCTTTTGATCCACTGATAGTAGAAAATGGACAGTTCTCTTCTCTCTACCAAGTGGCCCCAAAAGATACATCGCTGGCCCTCGGCATGGTCTCCTTGATGCTCCATTTCAGCTGGACCTGGGTGGGACTGGTCGTCACGGAAGGTCAGAAAGGTCTTCAATTTATCTCAGACATGAGAGCTGAGATGGACAAGAACAGGATCTGTGCAGCATTTATGAAAATGATCCCAACTGCTTTTGTGTCATATCTCTACAATGCAAACCAATATGATTTTCTGACCAGAGAAACATCCCCTGTAAATGTGGTTGTCATTTACTACGATAATGAAAGTCTAAATGACATGAACTATCTAATGGGGCAATACTTAGTGACGTGGAGAGTCTGGGTCACAAACTCAAAGTGGCACGCTGACACAGCGGGGAGAAACTTTTTTCTGGATTCATTCCATGGGATTCTTATTTTTTCAAATCACCACGAGGAGATCTCTGGTTTCAAAAATTTTGTCCAGGCAGTGAACCCTTTCAAATACCCTGAAGATACTTTTCTCACACTTTTATGGTTTAATAATTTTCATTGCTTATTTTCTGACTCTGATTGTACTTTGAAGAACTGTGCCCTTAATGGGTCCTTAGCTTGGTTGCCTGCAAATTATTTTGACCAGGCCACAAGTGACAGCAGTTACAATATATACAACGCTGTGTACGCCGTGGCACATGCCCTTCACGAGATGCTTTCTCAGCAAATACAAATCTCACCACTTGGAGAAGAAAAAAGAAAGTGGGTTTCACCCTGGCAGGTAATGTATGGTCCACTGGGTGGCATGCGCTATCACCAAGGTGACTTTCATGTGGATGTTTATTGTACTATTGCCTCTACGTATTTTAGAATTATTCCTCAAAAGGTATGAAAAAATACATTCTATATTCAACTTGCACCGGAGTGTGTTCATATCAATCATCTGAATTATATGCAGGTGGAGGTGGGGAAGAGGATGCAGGACACATGATTCACCTTCTTACGAGATCATTGTTCAGTTAATTAGAGCCCTGGTCAGTTTGGGAAGAGAATACGCACCTTTGTTTCAATGTGACTGCCTTAGTCTCTTGACATGCTGGGATTGCAGATCTCTGCCCCCATGTCTGCTGTAGGTACCTTAAGAAATCAAACCTTGATCCACTGAAAACTGTCATCAATTTTAACACCATGTTAAGAAGGAAATTGGTCTTAGGCAATATCGGAATATAAATAGCCTGATCATGCAATATTTTATTAAATATTTAATGTATTACTATAAAGTTCTAAAAGGAGAAAAAACCTCTAGTCATGTATGAACCTAAGTTATCTTAAATACTGTGGCGAATATACTGAATATTTTTTCGTTAGATTCCGAACCCTCTATCGCTGCTGATAGCCTTATTGGAGAATAAGTTAGAAGTCAGACACTTTGATTTCACAGTTGGATTTTGTCTAAAATCCCTTGTATACTATTTATTTCAATGGATTTAGATGAAATAGTTTCTTGAGAAACTGACGTTTTAGGAAACCACGCTGTCATAGTTCTCGGCCAGCTTTCGTCGGTTTTGCTTCATTGAACACCTGTGTTAAGTTCGCATCATGAAGAGGGACTTGTATGTATTTTTCATAATAGGCGAGCCCTATTCTTCATAGAATGTGATGTGTCTCTTTTAGCTCCATCCATTTTTGAAAAACATTCAGTTGAATAATCCTGCCGGAGAGGTAGTGAATTTGGACGACACAAGAAAACTGGATACAGACTATGACATTCTCAACTTTTGGAACTTTCCAGAAGCTCTTAGACTTCAGGTCAAAGTAGGAGCATTCTCCTCACAGGTTCCGGACGACCAACAATTGTCTCTATCTGAGGACATGATAGAATGGCCCACAGAGATCACACAGGTGCGTTAGACCTAATCATATGGCACTCCATCACAAATCAAAAACTTGTCATAGTTTTTAACCTTAAATTTTGTTCAGGTTATGATTACAAGCTGACAACTTCCTTTGTAAAAAGAAAACTTTGGCGTTTGCCAACACTGTGAAAAACGAAAAAATACACTTATTAGATTATATTTTATAAAGAATTATACTTCATTCCAAAAGTATGACATTTGAGTATATAATTTTCACGTGTTATACAGAAATTTAGTTTATCCCTCTAGTTCTGAAGAAGTCGTGAAAGTCTAGGAAGTTACCCATCCACATTTAATCTTCCTCAGACACCGCACTCCGTATGCAGCGACAGCTGTAATCCCGGCTTCAGGAAAACCCCTCAGAAGGAAAAAGCTAGCTGTTGTTTTGATTGTACATCATGCCCAGAGAACGAGATTGCCAATGACACAGGTAAGAACTTGTCTTTCCAAAATATCCTACACCTCTATTTCATATTTACTCACTCCACCCTGGAAACACAAAACAAAATCCTGAAACAAATAGCAAAAATAAAATTCATAAAGAAAATAATGACATGGGAGAATAACTTTTGTATTGAGCAGTTCTAAATCTGTTTTATGATTTATGTGTATTTTATTTCACAGTATATTAGTATACTCATAAATTTGTTTTGAAAGTTCCCTGGACTAGTCATACAGTGTACTGTGCAGGTAACATTGGGACATATATTTTTACGCAATGTTGAGCTGTGGCAGTCTCATTTCAACGTCTACCTTTGGAGACAAATGTCATGTATAATACATACTTACTTTGTGTATATTTAAATGAAGAAAAAAACAAACGTTGGCATTTGAAAAATTCTCAACACATTAGAAAAAGACAGCGAATTGAACACAAAGAAAATATAGCAAATATAACAGAATCTTAAAAACATACGAGGGTAAAAAAAGCAAAACTAAGCTGATTCTGATAAACGATTTTAGCAACACTTAACACACCTGATCATGAGAAAGGGGGCAATGCAGAACAATATCATACAATCAATGAGAAAGAGAAATCAGTCTAAATTCACAGAAAACGTTCATATAATGTGATAATGTAAAAATTTCATAGTCAACCCAGTTGAAAATTTACTTGAGGGTTACAAAAAATAGCAAAAAAACGCCAAAAATATATTAGAAAGTAAGAAATCTCTTTTGTAATACACTGGTTAACAAATTTAGGGCATAGTTTAATTTTTCCTACAAATTGCAGTATTTGAATTTGTGTATTTTAATTTTCATTTTATTAGAATTTACATATGATAGGTAACAAATGAATTATTTTGATGAGTGGGTTTATATCCAAATCTTGGTTATTTTCAAACCCCTCTTTTAGACACACTTTTGTTCTTCAATTTTCAAGATTTTTTTGCTATCTCTCTTTTATTCAGATATTTAATTTAAAGGCTTTAAATTTCTAAATAAAATTTTAGATATTTAATTTTTTTAGAGCTTCAATAATTGGGCTTCGTTTTTTCTCAATAGGTTTCTTGTTGTTTGTTTTGAGTTTGTGTTACAAATCTTTGTATTCATAAGCTCCCAAAGGCCTCCTGGTAAATTTTTTGTGTCTTCTAAATAAATGATCATAACAACTGGAAATACAGTTTGACTTCTCTCTTCCCTGTTTGCATCCTTTTAGTTCCTTTTTATTGCCTGTTACCCAATTGTCTTTTATAAGAATCAACTGTTTAATTAATTGACTATGTATTTTGGTCTGGATATCATTAATTTCTGCTCTGATCTTTACATTTCTTTTCTAAAGTTTAAGATTTAGATTGCTCTTTCACTCAACACTTGACACGTATTGTTATATTATTTATTCAAATCTGCTCTACTTATCTAGGTATGTGTTCACAGCTGTAAAATCCGTTTTAGAACTGCTTCCTTTAGTTTCTACGCGCTCTGGTATAATGTACTACAACGTTTACTTGTTTCTATAAACTTCGTACTTCCTTCTCTGACTTCTTTTGTGACCTATTTAATAATACATTATTCAATTTTCATGTTTTTGCATAGCTTTGTGGGATTTTTCTCTAAATTTTGTCTTTTTATAGTCTTACAGAATGCAACCAATTCTTTTAATTTTTATATTTATTTAAGCACGATTTTAACAAAATAAGGGATTACTTAATGCAAATCTGTGAAGAATATGCATTCTGATGTCAGATGAAATAGCACACATGTATCTGCTAAGCCTATTTGTTTATTTTTAATAATTGAAATGATTTGGAACAACAGGATACTGAAATCTCCACTATAATTGTATTGATATCTATGTTGTTATTCATGCAGTGCAGGGTATTTTTTGTACTCGAGTGCCTCATGATTTAGTATATATATATATATATATATATATATATATATATATATATATATATACTTACAATTGTTTTATCACATTGCCGATCATTATTCCAAAATATGGTGACTTCTGTCTTTTACGATTGACTTATTTTGAAGTGTACGTCTTTCGAAGTTAAGATAGGTATTCGGGCTTGCCCCGGGCTCTGAAACTTTTGGTCTCTGTTTCTCTCCAGGAGACGTAAACCTGTATCAGGCAGTTCACGTTTGGGCCTTTTCTTATGGGGGACCGGTGAGGGGTCGGGACCCCAAGCTGCCTTCCTGCGTCTTTTGACTGGGGAAGGAAGAGCTGTCATTTTGAGAGGTTTTAGCGGAGGATAGTTATGAATTCCTGTCATTGCATTTTTTCAGGTAGCATTCCTTTTTCTTCTCTTTTGTAAAAATCTCCCAGCCAGAGGTCCTCCTTCCACTGAGCTCTTCGGGGAGTTTTACCTCTTTGCCTCCCTTCGAATCACCTCCATTATTTTCTGCAATGCTAGTTCTACGGCAATACATTTGTTTTCATTCTGTTTGTTATGAAAGATTTTATTTATCAATTTTGAGAGATTACTTTGCAGAACATTGTAATCTGAATAGGCAATCGTTTAATTTCAGGCGGTAACAAAATTTCTATCCACCTTCCTTGTTCTTGAGCATCTGCTAAAAAATCTGTAGATGTTTAATAAGTTGGTACATATATAAATTACTTGACTTTTTAATTTAATGCTCTTTAGCAGTTTTCTTTATTCTCATTTTCTTAGAATTTTACTAACACATATCATCAAAAGATTCTTTTCTCCCTACATTCTACTGATATGTATACTTTTTTAATTGTATGTTTCTGGGGTACCATCTTTACCTGGTAACTTTACCTTTTTTATATATCTATATCTATTTAATCCACATATTTGAAATTTTTTCTCTAATTACTTTAATAAACAAACACAATTTGTATTCATTTACTTTCTGCAACTCTGCTTATGCATTTTAGTTATTTGTAAATATTAAATTCATGTAAATTAAAATTTAATAAATTTAGCAGTGATGGAACCTAAGATTAAAGTAAAAGCATATCTACATATCGGTCATAGATCATTTATAGATTAAATTTTAAAAGCTGACATTTAGTAATCTTAAATATTTTAGGCTTTTAGTAATATGTTACACAACAAAATTTAAATCAGTACGCCGGAAATAAGCGATTTGAAATGAAGTGTGTTCATGAATTTGAAATCTTCATAATTGGAGAATGTTAGAATTTTCATTTGGCCTATTAACTTGACATGTAAAATAACATTTCAATTTTTGTTGCAATGGCAAACACATGTTACATAAAGTAAAGAAAAGTTGCACTCTGACTGACATGATGTACTAATGGGAATATGTAATTGTCTAAAACTTAGAAAAAATACATTGGATTTTAAATAAATACTTGGTTATTAAAATAATATTAAGGCATGATTTATAATCAATTTAGACATGAAGATTTTTAAGTTCTTTATCAAATAGAAATTTGCTTTTATGAAAAAGCCAAATGAATGGAAATAATAAAGCTATTCTTATTACACTACTGAATTCTTGAATATTAATGGAAGTTATATAATTTATGTATATATATTTTTTAGTTTATGTCTTTACAACCAGAAGAAACGTGAGGAACGGTTATTCATTGCTCTAACCTCAGCACTTGGGAGGCTGAAGCAAGGGGACTGTAAACGTGAGGATAGTCTTGGAAATAGACTGACTTATAGAAATTGATTTCCACATTAAAATAAAATAAAACTTAGCAATATATTTCAGTTAATTGTCTTAAGTTTAATATTCAGTGCCAGATAGATACATGATAGCTAGATAGACTGATGGGAAAGAAAAAAGAAAGAAAATACAGTATAAATTATTTATTTAACTACACAAGTCTAAAGATCATTTGGAAGTGGGTCTATGAGTAAAACTAGAATCAGTAACTTGACCTAATAATAATTTAAGTATCTCACCAGACATGGAACAGTGCGTGAAGTGTCCAGACCATCAGTATGCCAACATTGCCAGAAACCGCTGCCTCCCAAAGTCTGTGACTTTTCTCGCTTATGAAGACCTACTAGGGAAGATGCTGGCTGGGACCGCCCTGACCTGCATTATTCTAACAGCTCTTGTTCTCGGGCTCTTTGTGAAGGAAAGGGACACTCCCATAGTCAAGGCCAATAACCGGGGACTCAGCTACACCCTGCTCATCTCACTCATCTTCTGCTTTCTCTGCTCCTTACTCTTCATCGGCCGTCCCAACACGGCCACCTGCGTCCTCCAGCAGACCACATTTGGGGTTGTGTTCACTGTGGCTATTTCTACTGTGTTGGCTAAAACTGTGACTGTGGTTCTGGCCTTTAAAATCACTGCTCCAGGAAGAAAGGTGAGGCAGATGCTGGTATCAGGGGCACCTAACTACATCATCCCCATCTGTTCTCTGATTCAACTCACTCTCTGTGGAATCTGGATGGGAACAAATCCACCCTATATTGACACAGATGCTCACTCAGAACATGGCCACATCATCATCGTGTGCAACAAGGGCTCCCTCACGGCCTTCTACTGCGTCCTGGGCTACCTGGGCTCCCTGGCCCTGGGCAGCTTCACTCTGGCTTTTCTGGCCAGGAACCTGCCCGACACCTTCAATGAAGCCAAGTACCTGACCTTCAGCATGCTGGTGTTCTGCAGCGTGTGGGTCACCTTCCTGCCCGTGTACCACAGCACCCAGGGGAAGGCCATGGTGGCCATGGAGGTCTTCTCCATCTTGGCCTCCAGTACAGGGCTACTGGGCTGCATCTTTGCCCCTAAGTGCTACATTATTTTGTTAAAACCAAGCAGAAATTCTTCATATGTGTACAAAGAAAAAACACATTTTGGGAGAAAAATCTCTCTCTAAATTAAAAATAAGTTTAGATACATAAAGGGTCTGCAAACTAATGTGTACTGTAATTGTTAGATCTGTAGTGAGATACCGTTGATATAATTGCTGCAATAAAAAAACAGATTCTTACTTTGTGTAAAAGTTTTAAATCATTACCACACATAAATATTATCATTTCAGTTTCCTTCTCTTTATCAGATGGTTTCCAAGGACACATCTCTGGCCCATGACATGGTCTCCTTGATGCTTTATTTTAGCTGGACCTGGACTGGTCATCACAGAAGGCCAGAAAGGTCTTGAGTTTCTCTCACATGTGAGAGGAGAGATGGACAGAAACAAAATCTGTGTGGTATTTGTGAAAATGACCAAAAATGCTCTAGTGTCAGTTCTTTCATCGATAAACCAGCATGATTTCACAACCAGGGAGTCATCACCAGTTAATGTGGTTATCATTTACTATGACACAGACAGTCTAAATGATGTAAAGTATCATATAGGACAACATCTAGTGACGTGGAGAGTCTGGGTCACGAACTCACAATGGCACGCTGATATGGCTGGGAGAAATTTTATACTTGACTCGTTTCATGGGACTCTTGTTTTTTCTAATCACCATGAGGAGATTTCTGGTTTTAAAACATTTATTCATAAATTTAACCCTTCTACATACCCTGAAGACACTTTCCTTGCTCTGTACTGGTTCCGGTATTTCCACTGCTCACTATCTGCCTCCGACTGTGCACTGGAAAACTGTCCACCTAACGCCTCTCTGGCGTGGCTGCCTGTGAATCGTTTCGACGTGACGCTGAGTGACGGAAGCTATAACATATACAACGCTGTGTACGCTGTGGCCCACGTTCTCCACGAGATGCTTCTTCAACACGTGCAAATGCAGCCAACGGGAGGTGGTGAAAGGGTGATGTTCTTCCCCTGGCAGGTGCTTACTGTTCTCTTGAAAATGTAGTTTGTCTTTCTTGAGGGTTTTTACAGGTACTCTGACCTAGTAGTTTCAAGTGTCTACTAAAAAATGGCAAGAACTTGTACCGGTTTATTTTCATTAAAGTAAATTCAGACCTGGATAGAAACAATTATCAAAAACAAGATTGCCCAGGCGAGAATATTAGGTAGAAGTCGAGATCGATGTTTCATGTTTTAAAGAATATCAATATCTCTTTCACATATTTTCTCCCAAATTATTTAATAATTCTGATGAACTCTTGAAGAAAAACAAAAAATGATGTAAATAGATAGAACACAAAATGGCATAAGCCTTAGAGTGGGTACATTTTATCAATTTTTCTCATTTAATTCTGAAATTAATTCTGTATTGATATTTTGATTTTTCAGGAAAATGCTCTAAGAAAAAAACAAAAAATGAATCTGAGAATTTTTGAGTCTAGAGTTGAGGGGTTTTCTACAATAATCCTGTATAATATTTATTTAAGTAATATCAGATAAATTATTTTTTCTTGAAATTGATATTTTAGAAACACTCCGAATTTTAGTCCTCCAAAATATTTTATTTTTTTATCTCATTCATTACTGAAGAGTTTTCTATTATAAAAAATTTTAAAGAATTAAATTTTCTTTTTCACTATTTCTGTCTTAATGGTGGGCTCAACTTCATGATAGAATGTTGCATTATATTTTAGCTGCATCTGTTTCTGAAGACCATCCAGCTTATCAGTCCTGCTGGAGAGCAAGTGAGTTTGGCTGACAGAAAAAAAAAACGCACGCAAAGTATGACATTCTCAATATCTGG
This sequence comes from Ctenodactylus gundi, assembly GCA_004027205.1. Taxonomy (NCBI): domain Eukaryota; kingdom Metazoa; phylum Chordata; class Mammalia; order Rodentia; family Ctenodactylidae; genus Ctenodactylus; species Ctenodactylus gundi. The sequence goes on from PVKB01005759.1 coordinate 58,612, forward strand.
AATTTTCCAGATGGTCTTAGACCTAGAGTGAAAGTTGGAGAGTTTTCACCCCAAGCCCTGCCGGGCCAGCCACTTTTCTTATCTGAGGAAGAGTAGAATGGGCTACAGAAATGACAGAGGTAAGCTGGACACAATCACGAAGCACTTCTCTAATCACAAATGACTCTAATCGTGTTGTGATATTTGTGTCCCCACATTTTGTCAGGTAATGGTTACAAATTAAAATTTGACAACTCATTTTCCATTTAAAATAATATTTTATTAACCAACTTTCTGGTTAATGGAAAAAGAACATAATTACACCTTTATTTTTGCTATATATATATATTTATTCTATACTCTTTTTTACTGTGACAGACAAATTTTGATTTCTGTATATGTACAAATTATGTGTAGCACTCTAGTTCTTAAAAAATTAAGTTTTTAGCAACGGATATGTAATTTTTTGTCAGACTCCTCACTCTGCGTGCAGTGAGAGTTGCAGTCCTGGCTTCAGGAAAGCCCCTCGGGAGGGCAAGGCCGCCTGCTGCTTTGACTGCGCCCCCTGCCCAGAGGGTGAGATCACCAATGACACAGGTGAGAACATGTATTATGAACGCATTCTTCATCCTTCTTTCATATCTCCCTTTCACCCAGAAAATTTAAAAAATTCAAAAGACCAGAAAAAAAAGAAATTATTTCTTTTTTTAACCACAACTTCACTGTTGTACTCGATGTTATTTATCAGTCCCTAATAAACACAATGCCCAGATCTTGAACTACACTCCTGATTTATATTTTACATTACTAGGAACTGAAGTTAGGGATTTGATTATTGTGCAACGTTTTACTTTTTCAGAAAGTCACCTAATGTGTTGACTAGGCTGGCCTTTAAATTCCTTAGCTCTACACACAGCCTTTCAAGTACATGAAATTATAAAGTTGGCCCCTGTGGTTGATTTTCCGATGGGGTACTAGAGATTAAGCTTAGACTCTTTCCATTAGGCTACACATCTCCAGTTATATGTTTGCTTTAGATTACGGCACAAGTCCCCAGTAAGTATTTAATTTTCCCTGGCTTGGGGCATGCTGGCGATTCTCACATCTCCTCTTCAAGGGGGCTGGGATTACAGGTGTGCATGACCATGCCTGGCTATGTGGGTCCTTTCTGTTTTACCCATGGAAAGTATTATTTTATCAAGAGACCCCCTTCTTAGCACTATGCGGTTGCTAATTTCTATCTATTTACACCATGGATCTTAGCACAAAACATCAATCTGTCCAAAACATGTAAGTACATTTGGATCATGTGGAGGACAAGAATATCACACACCCCTCTTTTAACAGTGCCAGGCATTGTTCTTGGTGCAAGCCATGTGCTCAGAGATGCTGGTTTTTTTCTGAGAAATGGGTGGGTGTAGGGTGTGCACCATGTTCATGGTATAACATGACCTCAGTTACTGGATTTTATCTCTGTTTTTAATTTTTTTATTTGTAGATGAGTAGGAGAGATAACAGAAAATAACATGAATTGTAGTAAGTGCTGCAAAGTTTTAGTAGTAGTGTGTACACACCATTGGCTTTAATACTTGTTTTGCAGGGGTTTTCACAGACTTATTCAGAGAGGAGGAAATAATAATATTGCATTCGAGGGATCAATGATGAAATGATTTTATTAAGATAATTAAAATTTCAAAAACAACACATTTTTGCTTTGAAAGATTCCAGAGGACCTAAGCAGAAAAGGCTCAGAAATTCAGTACTGAAGATTTCTGGTTAGGCCCAGCATTGAAGGCTTACAATCATAGCACTCTGGGAATTTGAGGCAGAAAAGTTTTGATCTCGGTGTGGGCAACTTAGCAGGACTCTGTCCCAAATTTTAAAAAGAAAGAAATAAAAGAAGAGAAGAAGAAGGAAAAAAAAAAAAGAAAATAGAACTAGTCTGGAGATGAAGCGTTAGGTTCAATTCTCAGCGCCAAAAAATGACAACAGATTTTTGTCTATCAGCATTTCTGTTTGGAAATTTGAAAATACTTACATGTGTGATAGTAAATCATACCTAGGTGAAGTCATCTCTATAATAGACAATTTCTAACTTTGTTTTGTAGCTAGAATGCGTTTTAATTTCCCACTGTACTTAGTGAGATTTCGAATATGTTTTGAAGTATGTTGAGGCTCAGCATTGTACCATGTGGTTAATTTGTGTGTACAACATGTATACAGATCAGAGAAATGATATCGTCATAAAAACAATGCGTTTGAAACATATGCAACATGCTCAAAAAATTTAAAAATATATACATGTACAAGTGCTACATTAGTACTCATCAAAATACATTCACACCAAACACAATTATCCCGTCATTGTTGAATTTTCAGAATTTCTGAAGGTCCTTCATCGTGAGTGTCCCTAGTTGCGATGTCAGGGCTGCCCTGATGTCCTAAGTTAATTCAAAACATTGCCTTTTCATCATCATTTTGATGCAAGTTTGCTGACCCAGGCCAAAAGGTGAACGAAAACACACTGAGGTGCTTTCAGAAGGTTGCGTTTTCGCTTGATCAGACTTGGTAGCAGAAGCACTTGCCATATTTTTATCACAGGGTATGATGACACTCGCAAAAGGAGACTTCTCGAACTGCTTAGGAAGTGGCCAGAACAATAGGGCAAGTGTGTTTAAGTCGTAGGTAGTAGTTTGAGGAAAGTTAATGACAACGCTCATTTTCTGGTAATACATTTTTAAAAATAAACACTGGATGTTTTAGGATGTTCCATTCGGCCCTTGTGTGTTCCCTGTGCGGATGTATAGAACACTGGGCTCAATAGTATTTCTTCATGTGCTGGGTATGGCATCAGATACTCAACAAACAGACCTTAAAAAATAAATTACAATGAAAATTATAAATACCTATAATTTAAATATATCAAGTATTGTAGTTCGACCCCAAAATTTCCTGAGAAAATCATTGTGTGCTATATATATATAATTTCTATGTTTAATTTAAGAAATTTTGAAATTCAGCATGTAAATATTCACCACTAAGTGAAAACAAAGGAGCAATTAAACACAAAGAAATTCTAAGTATGACAGAAAATAAAAGGCACACATAGGGAAAATTTTAAAATGTAGAATTTCTTTTTGTAAGCCCAACTGATGATGTTTACTCTATTTAATCAAGACTAAATAAAGTATTACCAAGAAAACACCAGTAGGTCATGTTTACAAATGTGTATAAAATTTTCATTTGGAAATCCAGGAGTAATAATTTTATACCAATTTATTTGAAAATTTAAATAATATAAACACTACTCAGAAAAAAATAATGAGTGAAAACAATACCAAGGAGTGAATGGAGGAAGTAAAAGAGGGGAGAAGAAGAGAAAGCAGAGCTGATTAAGATGCAAAGTGTGTATGAATCAATTTTCCATAAGGAATCTAATTATTATGTATCACAAACACAAATCCCCGAAATAGCATTCCTGAGGAAACTTTATAGTAACATAGCTGTTAATAAATCTGAGTCAATAAATTTGCCTTTTCCACAACTTTTATAGTGACAGTCATGCTGGTGAAATTCATAAGCATTCGTGAACGTACTAATATTAATATAATCCAACTCTTTCAGAGAAAAGCAAGGCAGAAAATCTCAGCTCACTTTATCAGAAGAGCTGAAATCTGGCATCCACAGCTGGTAGTATCATTGTTGAATAATTTTGCAGACTACATTTTGCTTGAAGGAAGTTTAAATCTTACATTTCTGATTGGAACACATATTTTAAGGAGATTGTGCTATAATTAAATTTATACTGTGAATTGTACTTCTGGCACAAAATCCTCAAGTTCAGGGTGGCCATTACGTATCCTGTATCGGCACTGATGACACTGGGGCGGGGCGAGAGGGCACAGCAGATGGTCTGTCTCTTCCTTCGGCTGGTCTGCAGTCTTGCTTCTTTGTACGTTAAAACACTCTCATTTACTAGGAAGGAAAATGGACCGCTCGGTACTAGTTTCTAGGGAGAATGATCTCAGGAGCTAAAAACAATCACATAATAAAAAACTAAAATATTTATATTTACAAATCACAGTAGAAACGACCTGTACTAAGGGGTAGAAGAAATTGTCTTAATCCCATAAAAATGATTTGCGGACCCGGCAACGAATATCACAGTTCCTCCTCCAACGCTGAAGGTGACGTTGAGCCAAGAGCGCTTTGTGTGACCTCTTCCACCAGACGTTATACTAGAGGTTCTCACCATTACAAAATCGCTTTAAAGAAGAAATAAAGGCAAAATGTTATTAGAGAGAAAGAAATATGACTGATATCATTTCCCAATAATGATACCAGTGTGTAAGTGTCGAATTTTATCTAAATTTAAAAATTAAACATTAAATATTTTGCTGACTGGACTGGAGGCATAGCCTAGGAAGAAGAGGCCTGAGATTAGATCCCCCAGCACCAGGTAATAGCTGGGCATGCTGGTGCACTCAGGAGCCTGACAGGAAAGTCAACATGAGTTCTAGGCCAGCCTGGGCTACCCAGCGCTTCAAGACGAGCCTGTACTACAGACTGAGGACCTGTCTCAAAATAAATAAATAAATAAATAAATAAATGTACATAAATACATAAGGAAATAAAGAAGGACATACGAAAAAGAAGAAAAAAGAAGAAAGGAAACAAAATTATTGGTGACTGAAAGATTATTTCTACGTTACTCTTAACCATTTCATAATGCACTGTCACATACTATATTTTAAAAGTTTAAAAAATAACCTGTGATACATGCTCTAAAATTTTAATGAATGTTACCAATACCTTACAGAAATCACTTAAGGAGCTCAGAAAATTTTATGTGGGTGCCACGTATCATGGCCCTGTGTAAAGAGATTTCACGACGGAAGGATGGTCACGCCTTCCTACTTGATCTACTGAGTCGGTACGATCGTTTCCAATTCCAATCAAAATTATAGTGTCTTCCCTTTGTCTAATGAAAAGTCAACCTGTTTTAATGTGAGAAGACTTACTCACTCCAACATGAATAAGTACATCATTTTCTTGGAAGGTAGCAGTGTGGTGGTATAATGATAAATGCTTAGATAATAAATACCTAAGTATCAATTAAAAGGGTTCAATTTATATACCTTTGTCTTCATGTGGTTTGCAGGAATAAGAAAAGTGCTATTTTATATGACAGATTAATGTCAAAAATTGTGTTTTTAATGCACCATAAAAAGATGGACAATAGTAATTTGTAACATTCATTTACTTGCTGTCTGAAAACTGACAATAGTATAATAAAGTTCTGTGTGTGACAGAGCTGTTAATAAACACTGAACTTAGACAGGTGATGATTTTCGTTTCTTACTAGGTATGGAACAGTATATAAAGAGAAACCGTTGCCTGGAAAAATCTGAGATATTTCTGGCTTGTGAAGACCCCTGGGAAAGGCTCTGGCTAGCACAGCCCTGACCTGTACTGTTCTCACAGCTTTTGTGTTTGGGTTATTTGTTAAGCACCGAAACGCTCCCATTGTCAAGGTCAATAACCGAAGTCTCAGTTATAACTTGCTCATCGCCCTCATGTTTTGTTTTCTTTGTTCCTTTCTCTTCAATGGTCACCCCCACGCTGCCACCTGCGTCCTCCAGCAGGCCGCATTTGGAGTTGTGTTCACTGTGGCTGTCTCCACTGTCTTGGCCAAAACTATTACACTGGTTCTTGCTTTTAAGGTCACCAGTCCAGGAAAAAAAGATGAGGCAGTTAATAGTATCAGGGGCACCTGACTCCATCACCCCCATCTGCTCCCTGATCCAACTCGCCCTCTGTGGCATCTGGATGGGGACAAGCCCACCCTTCATTGACACCGACGCCCACTCTGAACACGGCCACCTCATCATCGTGTGCAACAAGGGCTCCCTCACGGCCTTCTACTGCGTCCTGGGGTACCTGGGCTCCCTGGCCCTGGGCAGCTTCACTCTGGCTTTCCTGGCCAGGAGCCTGCCCGACACCTTCAATGAAGCCAAGTACCTGACCTTCAGCATGCTGGTGTTCTGCAGCATGTGGGTCACCTTCCTGCCCGTTTACCACAGCACCAAGGGGAAGGCCATGGTGGCCATGAAGGTCTTCTCCATCTTGGCCTCCAGCACAGGGCTGCTGGGCTGCATTTTTACCCCTAAGTGTTATGTGATTTTGTTTAGACCAGAGAGAAATTCTTTACAAGAGTTTAGACACAAAATATACTTTAGGAAAAATAAGCCTTGCTGAATTAAAGCATGCATTTTATGTAAAATACATAGAGGAATGAGCCAAATTATAGTCTAATAACAAATTAAGTATGAAACTTATTTCAATGAATAAATGCATGTTATCTTTTTCTAATAGTATTTTAGTCACAGTTATGTGTAATAAATACTATTTTAATCATGAAATTCTGAATATTTTGGCTCTTCTCATTACATCCTCAATAAATCACACTGCCTGCTATTAATTTTAATTGTATTATTCATATTTTTCTTATATTCACTTTGGTTTTTTAAATTATTTTTGCTAATTTGCTCTTATTTGATTTTTGGAAGTAGATGAGTAGATAACTTGCATTTCTGACTTTTTATACATTTCATTTCCTTTTTCTTTTCAAAAAATTTACGGTCTTAATATACTGATTATAATAGGTTTTTTCCCCATTTTATTGATATGTATAAGCATGAATTTTAAGGTTTTCAATGAACTTGAACATTTTGTGCACATACATATCATGTCAAGGTGACAAGGACTTTCCCACTCTACTTTTGTCCCTCCCCCACCCACCCCTCCCTGCTTCCACACCCTACCCCCCTGGTTCACTTTGTTTTTCACTTTAAGTTCCATAAGAGTTGTGATCTGGTTTGGATAGGTGGTTGTATATATTTATTTTTACATTTGCCTTTTGCATTATTTCTGAAGCTATTTTTGAATTTTTTCTACTATGACCTTTATGATTCTAAATTTGGATTCCCTTATGAATTTACTATACTATTATTTATTTATTATTGAATTTATTATAGCAATGTGTACAGTTTGCATGCTATTTTGAGAAAAATGTATTAATATACAATACTAAATTGTCTCAGTTGTGGATAAATTTTTCTTTCCACTAAGCTTTACTTAGCCATATTTTATTTCTGTGAGGCATGTATTTGTATAACTATATCTTACATAATAAATATTCATATATTTAATATCTATGTGTTGAATTTCTTGTTATTTAATGTTGTAATCTTTTAGGATTTGCTTAAGACATGAATGTAAATTGTTGTACTTACCAGATTTTTCAACAATTTGTTTTCTATAAAAATAATCTTGTATCAAATGACATATTTTTTTGTGCGCTTTCTGAATCTTTTAGAATTTTCGAGTGTATGATTTCTTAATAGTAATTATTTCTAATGATTTTCTAATATAGTTTTTCTTCCAACTCTTTTTGGCAAAAATTAAATTCATGCTAGGCAAGAAATTTGCCTCTAGGTCATTTTCCTAGATATAACGTGTGTAGTGGTGGTGGTGTGGTACTCTAGATTAACTGCAGGGCAGTCAAAGTGAGTCATGTACACTAATTTTTAAATTTTTTTAATTTCTAGAAATGGTCCCAATAAGTCATATGTTGCTTACATTGTGTTTGAAATTGCAATTCTCCAGCCTCAGCACACATACTGCTAGGATCATAGGTCTGTAGCTTCCATTGTAAAATTTTGTTTTGAGATGAAGTCTTCCTAAATTGCTCATAATGCTTCAGCCTTCTGAGAAATTGGAAACACAGGCATGTGCTAACACACCAAGATTTTCCACTCTTCATAGACTATACTTCTTTTTCTGTTACACCTTTTCAGCAACGTGGATTTTTAAAAGACCTTTTTAAAATATTTTCTTTGGTCCCTTACATATTTCATTTCTCCTGGGGTTTGCAGATGCTCAGGCTTTTACATGAACTTAGGTGAAAAAAAAATATTACTATGAGCAGAGAGCAGTAAAATGAGAAGTTAATCCTATAATTAGTTTAAGAAGATCCACAAAGTCGTTGTAGGCGTATCAACTGTGATAAATGTTCAGTGATTCATTTCCAGAATTTAATTAGTGAGCTTTTAAATTTTTCAACCACAAGAAGAAATGATCGCAAAAGGTCCCTGAATAAGAGAGAGAGAGAGAGAGAGAGAGAGAGAGAGAGACCCAAAGAAATGCAGTGTGTTACTTTCCAAGATCAGATCCAATTCACCAGAAAGTGTGATAGCCATACAAGGCAAGAGGGAGGCCAACCAAGAAACGGAAGGAACATTGATCTTTGTTTTTGAGAAACAGAAAGTTAAACAGGGAAAGAAACAAAGGGAAAAATTATGAGACATCTGGAAGATTAGCACTCTGTGCTATGCAATCTGTGAAGAACTAGGGAAGGGGCTTGCCCACCCTGAGGATAAATTGCTTACTAAAACTGAGCTTAACATGCCTGTCTGACCGCCTTTGATCAAGCATCCCTTCTTTCAAGATCATAATTAAAATGAGCACTTCTGCTGAACTTCGTGTCCCTGAATCTCTTTTTGTTGCAACAGGTGGATCTATTTCTACAGGCTGGACACTCACCTCGAACTTACTGTGATTATGGGAGCAGAAGCCCAGTGGCAGAGGAGATGTGTGTTCCTCCCCCTAATTTCAGCTTGCCTGCTCTTCCTGGATGTACTGACTCCTGACAGGACCGTAGAAACACCTGGGCTATTGTTCCTAAGATGGCGAAGGTGATATGGGAGAAAGAAAAGCAGGTGTCTGCAGCAGGCAGGTAACCTTGCTCATGAGCCAAGGTATAAAAAAAGAAATGATCTATTAACTGATTGGTGAGAAGGCCAACTTGGAAAATGGCGGGAATGATGACTGCCATTTTATCTTCCCACGTAGGAAGAATTAAGACAGCCATAGGATACAGCACCAACCTTTGTATTAGAGGCTAATCACGGAGACTCCTTAAGACCACGATTAACAAATAGATGCTCATGAATATTTCCAGAACAAACTTATGCTAATGAAAACCAAACTAGACCATGAGGGGAAAAAAAGTCAACTAATACTGAACCGATTGGAAAAAAAAATTTTAATCATATTATGTAAGAAAATAAAACCAAAACTTCCGGGGGGAAAAGGAGAAAATTTGAGACAAATATTCAACAGTTTGTTTTCAGAATTTACTTAGTGAATTTGTTAATGTAGAAACTGAAAGGGCAAAGGTTCGGAAAGGACCCCTGAATGAACGAAGAGAGAGCTTGCTCTGATTTCAGTCTTGATTTTCTCGTAATAGCCTTGTGGTTTTGGAACTGTCTGTTATTGGGAGGTGGGGATTGACTGGTAGGTAAGGATGCTTGGGGTTTGACCTGGAAAGACTGTGCCGACTTACTGCAATTAAGGGCACCCAGGACAGAGCATTCAGGTGTCTGCTGTTGACTCATGGGCCAGGAAATGAGGGAGAAGTACCCATTTTGCTGCACCCACCATTATTTGCCATCCATAATTTACTTTGATTACACATTATTTACATATACTCTTTGTTTACAACAGCTTTGCCATAAAATATAAAAAGATATATATTCAAATTTCCTGAATATTATATTAGGGTTTTCAGCACTTTTTCAACTATTCTATAAGTGCTGCCATATTCCAATTTTTCAAGATAAAGAAGATTTTAGGTACAGAAAAGTGAATTTTTCTAGTGACTTTATCAGTGCCAAAGATGAATTTGTACAATTGGTAAGTGTACTCAACTGAATTGGTGTAAATGCTAGACTAGAAATCTTTTCTTTGGGAACTTTAGGAAAGTACAACCAATTGGGGGGCTTAGAATAGTAGAACTACATTCTCTAACAGTGCTGTGTGCCTGGTGTTTCAAATCAAATTTTATGCAGGTCTATGCTTTATTTATGTCTATGCATATAGTCTGGCCATTTGTGTTTTTTAGTTTTGATTATTGGCCTTTGAGTTCAGAGTGAGGAAAGAGAAGTTCCCCAGATACTTTTCCATGGCTGTGACTCAGTACCCAACATCCACAAATTTATGAAAGGAAAGGTTTATTTTAGCTCACAGTTTCAGATGGTCACAGTCCATTCAGGGGTGGCTGGCAGCATTCGAAATACATGGCAGAGGCAGAGGTGGAGGCAGCTTCTCAGGACATCGCAAACAGGAGACTAGTTGAGGCTAGTCCTAGTCCCAGTCCTAGTCATCCAAGGAAGGCAGGATGCAGCTTATGTATCCTTCTAGGTCTCTGCCCAGTGATTAGCCCCTCCTGCATCCAGGTGTGGAAGGTGTGGCCACTACACACCGTTAATCCTAACTTACATGCTTTCAATCCCAACTCACACACCTTTAATCCTAACTTAACTGTAATCCACCCCTCCAGACTAGACCCAAATCCACCAACAGCACATGGTTCCATAGACAATCCATAACATTAAAATGCATGAGACTTTTGGGGGACATTCCAGAGCCAAACAATAATACCAGAGATATTCACTTTTTCATAGAAACATAAATAATAGCAAAATGTAACATTGCTGTTGTGTCAATAGGCATTCACAATCGACAAAACCCTATGACTAAGATAATTGGAAGAACTGAGCTGTATAGAAAATACCAAAATTTGACATCCGATACATGTGGTGTATTTCTACATTGATATTGAGATACTCTTTTAGATCTTCTGGATTCAGTATAATTATTTCCCAAGAATCAAGAAGCAATATTTGGGGCTGTGAGTTTAGCACTCATGACAGCTGTAGGCCTGGGTGGTACAGAAAGGCTTTCTTGCTGTCCCCAGCCCTACATATGTTACAGTAGAATTCCACATCTCAAACTTTGTTATTGAATGAGCCAAGTTCTTTTCAGACTACTTACACACATACTTAAGAGTGAATCCTCCAGTGCAATCTACTAATGTCATGTAAGTGGCATCTGTAAACACGGCTTACTGACACCTGCTTAGAAGGGTGGCCTCGGGGACATTGTTATCAATGAATTTGAATAAGTTAGGATGTCTGGAGGCAGAGTGAAAAGTGTAAAAATATAATTTTAAACTTGTTTTTCACCCAGACAGCAAACCTCAGATGTATGGCACAGGGAAAAATAAGGTGGCAAATTTTTCTCCAGGGAATGGGAGAGAACTGACTGGTAGAATTCAGGGGCAAAAGAATATTTATCTAAGAAACAAAATATCATTTGCATGCATACATATAATATATGTAGTTACCTGGCTAACACAGCAACTTCCACATCTACACAGACTTAAAACTTTGCAGACGGTCCCTGCATGTTCCCTTTGATTATCACCATTGTTCTCCTGCAACTTTCCCGCTCAATGTGTGCTTTGGATAACCAAGACTGCCTTCGCCAAAGGAGCACCAGTGTGCGCCAAGATGGAGATGTGCTGATTGGGGTTTCTTTCTCTCTGTATATTTTTTTATACTACACGGGAATTTTTGATATAAAGCCTATGAAGGACTTTGTTACCTGGCAGTAAGTGTCATCCTCATCTATTTGGTTTCTTTTTATTTATCAGGGTGGCTACCACCTAGAGCTTAGTGTGTAGTTATATCAACGTTCTCCGAAACATTACCCTGTCCTTCCCATTCTCACCTGCACAGAACTATCTATTAGTGTTCTTTCTCTTCGTTGATACTTTTCACATCCAAAGGTAGGCCTCATATACCATATAGTAAAACAATGTTCTCTGGACTCATGTAAGTCTAACATCCTTCATGGGACATTCACCCTAATGACTTACCTATTCTTAAGAAACACAACCTTCTAGTAGAATTATATTAACTTTAAAGTCTTAACATATAAATATGGCTGAAAAACACAAACATTTAGTTATACTATAATGGGCAGAGATATATGATAAATATAAATTGAGTATTCCTCACAGAAACTATTGGCTGTCTTTACAGGCTTCTTCCCAACAACTACCAGAGTTTTCTAGCATTCGTATTTGCCATACAAGAGATCAATAGAAATGTTCATCTTTTGCCTAACATATCCCTGGGCTACGAGTTCCACAATTTCCTGCACAGTCACTGGAGGACGTTGGAGAGCTCCCTCATCTTGCTCACGGGACAGAGTGAGACACCTAACTATATATGCAGAAGAGAGAGCAGGTCTGTGGCAATACTAACGGGAACATCGTGGGCAACTGCTGTTCAAATTGGACCACTGCTGGAGCTCTACAGACTTCCACAGGTGAGAGTGGATGAGAGGAGAGGACATAAAACAGTGTCACTTTGGGTGCCATCATCAGGGCTGTAATGAAAAGGGCCTTTGCACTGAGATACATCTCTATATTTTAAAAAATGAATTAATGTTTCTTAAGTAGCAGACATGAGTTGCACAAACTCTTGGGGATGAGGGAAACCCTGCAGGTGAGTGCGTGCATGCACCCCCTAAAGAACGGGGTGAGTTTGACTGAGCACCGATGACCAGAGGTCTCTACTCGTAGTTATTGAGGTAAAAGAAAAGTTACAATGAAGGAGAAAAAGAAAAAGTTGGGGCAGAGAATAACTTACAAAGAATTTCAGAAAGCAGACCCAGAACATACACAGGGCTCATTAGAATAACAAAGCATTCAGGTGGGGACAGTAAAATTGCAAAGCAGAGTATATTCTTACCAATCATCTTGATTAGCGGCAAGTAAAGTTGAGGAAGAGCACAGTGTTAAGACACACGAGTCACATTTTGAAGGGGTCACAAGTAAAAGAATAGATTTGTGCATCTTGCGAAGTGTACAATATCAAAAGATACGGGATCTGATGGGTTATTTGATTTTTTTTAACCTGTAGTAAAGGAGGAAAACAAAAATATTTTCTAAAAGTTGGTTTCTGATTACTTTCTAAAATTATTTTTGTGGAATGAGGTTGTGACAGAGATGAGAGAAAAAGTGACTCTACTGCTTCCAGCCGCTCCCCAACATTAGGGAGGCCTGGAAGTGTGCTTAATTTAACTTTCATAATTGATTCTACTTCTACTCCTTCTAGGTTACTTTCGGTGCTTTTGATCCTCTGCTAAAAAGCAATGGACAGTTCTCTTCTCTCTACCAGGTGGCCCCAAAAGACACATCGCTGGCCCTCGGCATGGTCTCCTTGATGCTTCATTTCGGCTGGACCTGGGTGGGGCTTGTCGTCACAGAAGGCCACAGAGGACTTCAATTTATATCAGAAGTCAAAGCAGCGATGAAAAAAAGCAAAGTCTGTGTAGCATTTATGAAAATGATCCCAACTGCTTTTGTATCCTATCTATTTAATCCAAAACGACATGATTTCCTGACCAAGGAAACATCCCCAGTAAATGTGGTTATTATTTATTATGATACTGAAAGTCTAAATGATATCAATTATCTTATGGGGCAACATTTAGTGACGTGGAGAGTCTGGGTCACAAACTCACAGTGGCACGCTGACACAACTGGGAGAAACTTTTTTCTTGATTCATTCCATGGGATTCTCATTTTTTCAAATCACCGCGAGGAGATCTCTGGTTTCAAAAATTTTGTCCAGACAGTTAACCCTTTCAAACACCCTGAAGATACTTTTCTCACACTTTTATGGTTTAATAATTTTCATTGCTCATTCTCTGAGTCTGACTGCACATTGAAGAACTGCGCCCTTAATGGGTCCTTAGCTTGGTTGCCTGCAAATTATTTTGACCCAGCCACAAGTGACAGCAGTTACAATATATACAACGCTGTGTACGCCGTGGCACATGCCCTTCACGAGATGCTTTCTCAACAAATACAAATCTCACCACTTGGAGAAGAAGAAAGAAAGTGGGTTTCACCCTGGCAGGTAATGTATGGTCCACTGGGTGGCATGCGCTATCACCAATGTGCCTTTCATGTAAGTATTGTACTTCATTAAAGGAATAGAAGTAGAAGCAATGCAAGAAAGTTTAAAATTTTTCTCCAAAAGATGCCAAAACAATACATAATAAGTTCCATTTGCAGAGGCACTGAAAGTGTAACCAAGGACCCTTCACAGATATACATATATATATTTAATGAAATATTTGATTTTTAAATGAAATATTGTTTTTTTAAGTAGCATAGTAGCAAAAGCTGGAACACAAATACGATTCTGTGTTGTGTTTTGGGACAAATAACAAAGACATAGATCGTACCAATTCTCAGGGATAAAAAGAAATCTGCACTTGAGTGCATGAATCCTGAAGACAAGGATGAGTTTGGCTGTGCACCCACGACCGGAAGTCTCTTCCCATAGTTACTGGGACAAAATAAAAGATACAATGAAGAGGGAAAAAAAAAAAAAAACCCTAGGGGCCTAGAAAAACTTGCAAAGAATTTCGAAAAGCAAATCCAGAACTTACACATGGTTGATTAAAATAACAAAGCATTCAGATGGGAACAATCAAATTGCAAGGCAGAGTGTATTCTCATCAATCATTTCGATTTATAGGCAGGTGGAGGTGGGAGGAGGGCGTATAGCAAGACACGTGATTCACATTTTTAAGAGTACGTTGTTGAGGTCAGATAGAGCCCTGGTCAGCTGCACGTGAGAAATCTTGTGGATTTTACACTTTATTGCCTCAGTCTCCCACAGTGCTTGCCAACAACTCCTCTTTAGGATCCACAAGAAATATTTTGATTCGGTTAAAACTGGCCATGGATTTCAAGACAATGGCAAGACATAAACTGGTATAAAGCCATATCTGCATAAACAGCCTGCATACGTGATATTATCAAAAATCTAAATTATTACTATGAAATTCTTAAAGAAAAACAAAAATATTGTAATCACACATGGTCTTAAATTATGTTAAACACTGTAGTGAACGCACTGTACATTTTTTATTAAATTCTGTGGTCGATTTTGCAATTGATAACCTCATTTTGAAGGTAGATACTCTGAAAACATTCGGAAAAAGAATGGGGGGTTGCAAACTTTGATTCTACAGTTGTATTTTGTCTAAAATCTGATGTACATTTTTTATTTAAGTGGGCTTAAATGAAATAGTTTCTCTAGATACTGACCTTTTAAGGAGAGCATTTTTTTAATCTACAGTAACCTTTCATCTGTTTTACTTCATTGGATACCTGTGTTAACGTTGTAGTATTTTTAAAAAATGATTGAAAACAATTAGGAACTTTCTTGCATTTTCCATATGCTAATAGTTTGGATCTGGAGTGTTTCTCAAGAATCTCATTGTCTGGACTTAGTGGGATAACTGGAATCCTTTGCTGTTGGGGGAGAGGGTCTGACTGGAAGGAGTGAATGCTGGAAGCTTGACCTAGAGAAATTACTAGTCTCAACTGTGTTGAGACTGGGCAGCACCCAGGGCCAAACTTTCGGGAGTTTATTACTTACTTGTGGGCCAGGAAGTGAGGCAGGGGCCCAGCTTGGGTGTGGGGGCTTCTTCTAGAAGTTTGAATTAAGGAAGGAAGAAAAAACACTGTTTCAGCTTCTTCCTTGGAAAGTTCAAGCCGTGCCTGAGTCTACAGACATAGACTTGGTCCTCACTCACTTGGCTCTCCGTCCCCCATGCTGTGAGCATCTTCCCAGCCTCTGCCATGTGCTTCCACCATTGCAAGCTGACTATGAATGGACCGTGTGAGACTTTCTGAAGTTGTGAGCTAAAATAAGTCTTTCCTCTTCTAAGGTGTGGATATTGGGTATTCTGTCTCAGAAAGGAGAAGAAGTAACTAACACCCTATCATAGTAGAGGGCCCTGTTTCTTACAGAATGTAATCTTTTTCTTTTAGCTCAACTCATTTTTGGAAAACATTCAGTTGAATAGTCCTGCTGGAGAGCAAGTGACTTTGGATGACAAAAGAAAATTGACTGCAGAGTACGACATTCTCAACTTTTGGAATTTTCCAGAAGCCCTTAGAATTAAGGTCAAAGTGGGAACGTTTTCTGCCCATGTTTCTAATGGCCAACAATTGTCTTTATATGAGGACGTGATAGAGTGGGCCACAGGGATCTCAGAGGTATATTAGACCTAACCATTGTGAACTTAATTAATTACAAATTTTTTTAAAAGTCACAGTTTTTAATCCCAAATTTGTTCTGGATAGGGTTATATAAGTAATCGACAATTTCCTTTTCATAAGAAAGAATTTTTGTATTCACCAATTTTGCGTTGAATGAAAAGAACATGTGTTTTTGTAAATAGTCAAAAAATTATTTTATTCAATTAATATGGCATTCAATTAAATAAATTCTATGGGTTACATACAGATTTAATTCATTCGTCTAGTTCCGAAGAAGTTAGTAAAAGTCTGAGAGGTTTCCAACATATATTTAATCTTCCTCAGACTCCCCAATCTGTATGCAGTGAGAGCTGTAATCCCGGCTTCAGGAAAACCTCTCAGAAGGAAAAAGCTAGCTGTTGTTTCGATTGTACCCCCTGCCCAGAGAATGAAATTACCAATGACACAGGTAAGAATTTGTCCGTTGAAAATATTCTGTACCTCTAGTTTTATTTTTCTTGTTTATTCTGGAAACAGGAAAAAAGTCTGGAAACAGGAAAAAAGTCTTGAAAAGAATATCAAAAATAAAATTCATAAATTAAATAATGGTATCCTGGAATAATTTTTATATTGAACAGTTTTAAGTTTGATTTTATGGTTTACATGTATTTTGGTTTCGCAGTAGGCTTAGGTTTAGTATAATTGTAAATTTGATATAGATACGTATAAAATCTGCCATGTTCTTGTTTTTAATTAAATATTGTACATGAGTATACAAAGATTGAATAAGAATTAAATTCTATTTCTGATGGAACATAATTCTGTCATTTAAAATTATGCTGAGCAAGTGTCTGTTGACTTGAAAAATATAGTTCATGCCTAAGTTAAGCACAAAACCATGTTCTACAGAGAGCATCTTAGTGCCTGGATTGCGCAACTCTGGAAGACACTTCCGTCTTTGGGCCTACAGGAAGCCCTGGGGCCTCCCATCAGAACAATATCTTTTGCCTTTGTCCTTGCACCCTTTAATTGGTAAAGGGTGAGATTTTGCTGATTCCTGAGACAGCCTCAGGACCTCTTCCTTCCAGTCCTGATCCCAAGAACCTGGCTGCTTTACAATGCTCCTCTCTTTAAGCTCCCTGAGCTCTTTGGCCCCACCACTGCAGGCCATTTCAGTCTGGCACTGAAAACTCTTTCTATCGTTATTCTTTGCATCTTCTCCTGCCTTTCACCATCGAGTTGGCTAAAATCCACCAACAGTACCTGAATACTGGGCTTCCTTGAGCTTTCCTCTAGCAGAGTAAGCAGGTCACCAACCTCAATCTCAATTTCAGACAAAAGTCTCTAGAAAAGGGCAAAATGCTAACAAACTTTCTGCCAGGGCAGAGCACCTATGTTTTTTAGACCAATTGCCGATATGGTCCTCCTTCTCATCTGACACTTCTTGAGCCTGGCCTTTCCAATCAACGCTTCCACCAGCATTCGGGTCTTCTGAGCTCCAACCAGGATCTCCCCTCAAGCTCAGTTCAGCGCCCTCCAAGGCTTACCCACCCAACATCCTCAAACCTTTCCAAACTTCTCCTTCAAACAAGTTCCAAAGAAACTCCAAGCTACATTGTCAGATAAAGTCACAGCAGTGACACCACAATTGGTACAAATTTCTGTCTTAGTTGCTTTTTCATCGCTGTGTCTCAATATTCAATATCCACAAATTAAGGGAGGACAAGTTTATTTTAGCTAAGAGTTTTGGAAAGTCACAGTCCATCCATGAGTTACTGGCAAAAGTGGAAGCACATGTGAGAGGCAGAAGTGGAGGCAGCTCTCCACGTCATTGCAAGTAGAAAGCCAATTCAGGTCAAGTTCCAGAAAAAGGTTTAAGCTTTGAAAGATATAATCAAGAAATTACAGAACAAAAATTAAATCAATATGTCTGGGGTTGGAAGAGTAGTAGCAGAGTGGTTAAAGCGCTTGCCTAGCAAGCACAAAGTCCTAGATTTATGTCCCTAGCACCACATAAACTGGGCATGGTGGCACATGCCTGTAATCCCAGCACTTGGAGAACTGAGGCAGGAGAATCTTCATGAGTTGGAGGCCAGCCTAGGCTACATAGTGAATTTATGACCAGCCTGAACTACTGAATGAGACCCTGCCTCTATAAACAGACACACAATCCTGAAATAAGGGATTTGTAATAGAGCATATGTATGAATGGAAAGGCTTCATAATGGAAGAATATTAGTACTTTTTGATTTTTATCTAGCTATCTAACCTATAGAAAATGATTTAACTATTTGCTGCAATGACAAGCACATTCTATATAAGGCTGAAAGCTTATTCTACCTGACATGATGTACTAAAGGGGATATGTAATTTTTCTAAAAAATTAGAAAATTATATTGGGTTCTAAATAAGTGATTGATTCTGGGATGACTATTAGGGCATTATTTACATATGCTTAATTTAGCTATGAAGATTTTTAAAAGTTTTACCCAAACAGAAAATTGTTTTTATGAATATTTCAAACCAATAAAAACAATAATATCATTCTTATTACACCATTAACATTTGGGATAGTAATAGAAGTTAATTTTTTCATAAGATCATATTTGATTTGAGTCTTTGCAACCAGAAGAAACATAAGCAATGATGATGTGTGGCTGTAATGTCAGCACCGGTGGCTGAGGAAAAGGGACTGCAAATGAGGGAGTACGCTGGGAAGGAGACTGACTTTAAAACTTTTCCAATTTAAAAAGTAAAAAAGCCTGAGAATGTGCTTCAGTTACATTTCCTAAGTTCATTCCTCAGTGTTATAAATTTTAAGAAGGAAGGAAGGAAGGAAGGAAGAAAGGAAGGAAGGAAGGAAGGAAAAAGAAAGAAAACAAAAACTAAAAGGAAGATAAAGAAAAGAAAGGAAAGGAAAGAGAATATAAACAATACGACTCAGCAAGTACAAAGATCTTTTGGAAGCTAGGCTATGAATAAAACATGAATCAGGAACTTGAACTAAAAACAATTTTAATGTCTCATTAGATATGGAACAATGTGTGAAGTGTCCAGATCAGCAGTATGCCAACAAGCAGCGGAACAAATGCTTCCAAAAATCTGTGACTTTTCTTGGTTATGAAGACGTTTTGGGGAAGATGCTGGCTGGGACCGCCCTGATCTCCATTATTCTAACAGTTCTTGTTCTTGGGCTCTTTGTAAAGCACAGAGACACTCCCATAGTCAAGGCCAATAACCGGGGACTCAGTTACATCCTGCTCATTTCTCTCATCTTCTGCTTTCTCTGCTCCTTACTCTTCATCGGCCGTCCCAACACGGCCACCTGCGTCCTCCAGCAGACCACATTTGGAGTGGTGTTCACTGTGGCTGTTTCTACTGTGTTGGCCAAAACTATCACTGTGGTTCTGGCCTTTAAGGTCACTGCTCCAGGCAGAAAGGTGAGGCAGTTGCTGGTGTCAGGGGCACCTAACTACATCATCCCCATCTGTTCTCTGATTCAACTCACACTATGTGGAATCTGGATGGGAACAAATCCACCCTATATTGACACAGATGCATATGCTGAACATGGCCACATTATTATTGTGTGCAACAAGGGGTCACACATTGCCTTCTACTGTGGCCTGGCCTACCTGGGCGCTCTTGCTCTGGGCAGCTTCACTCTGGCTTTCCTGGCCAGAAATCTGCCCGACACCTTCAATGAAGCCAAGTACCTGACCTTCAGCATGGTGGTGTTCTGCAGCGTGTGGGTCACCTTCCTCCCTGTCTACCACAGCACCCAGGGGAAGGCCATGGTGGCCATGGAGGTCTTCTCCATCTTGGCCTCCAGCGCAGGGCTGCTGGGCTGCATCTTTGCCCCTAAGTGCTACATTATTTTGTTAAAACCAAATAGAAACGTTCTACATGGGTACAAAGAAAAAACATATTTTGGGAGAAAAAAGTTTCCTTAAGTTAGAAAATATGTTCACTTCACTAAGCATGATAGTCTCATTTTGCATCAATTTCTCTACAAAAGCCTCAAATTTATATGTCTTTGTGGAAGAGATGGAAGAGTAGTATTCCATTGTGTACATATACCACAATATTAGAATTGTTTTCAGATGCCAGTTAGAAAAGCCTTAGAATGATGTGAATTGAGCTTGGTGGGAGACTCTTCTCAGAGCTCAAAAGAGCAGAAGGCTGAGAGAAGCGTGAATTGTAAGCACAAAGCTCAAGAGATCTCAGGTTGGAGAACACTTTACTGGTAGCTGGCCTAGAAACTATACGTGCTACGGTCTGGCAAAAAGTGTGTCAGAATTTCACCTCGGTCCTTAGAATTGATCTGAAATAGAGAATAAGGATGACAGACTTCTTAATCTGGTGGAAGAGATTTCAATGCGGCCCAAGATTCAGGTTGCCACGTAGGTTCTTTGCTGCTCTTAGCGAGCTCTACGCAGAAAATCAGTACACAAAAGCTCTACACGACAGCAGAGAAAAAGGTTAAAAATGTTTCCAGTTTTGCTGGAGTGAACGAGACTACAAAGCTGGAGAAAAAGAGCTCATGGTTGTCAAAGAGATTAGCATTAAAAAGAATTTAAGTACTCTGCATCAGGACAATAGAAAAGGTGCCTTCTGGGCATCTCAGGAATTGGTAAGACTCCACATTTGCAAGGTCAAGTGTACAAAATCAAAAACTTTTTGTCTGAAATCAGTAGCTGAAGGGTCTTTGCTCTGAGAAAAGTGGACAAAGGTACCTTCTAGCACCAAAGACAGAAGTAATATCTAGAGTTCTACTTCTCAAAGTTTAACACCCCAGGCAGTTGGAGGCTATTTCAGCCATGATACAAGGAGCTAGGCTACTGTTTCATCAAGTGGCCAGCCTTGGTATCATTAGAATGGTGCTGGATTCATGAGCAAACATAACATATGAGTTGTGAGGTCATATAGGATACCCTCAGACTTTATAAGAAGTCTTTGAGGACTTGACTGTGTGCACCAGAAAGACCAATGCATTAAATTGCAAAAAAAAAAAAAAAAAAAAAGCTGAAGGTGCAGCAGAAACCCCAGAACATTGCAGATGCCAGGAATGTAGGTTGTCAGCAGAGAATGACTACAGGCTGTGTGCAGACCCAACCATAAAGAGAAAGCGTGGAGGTGCAATTAGAGACAGTATCATAGAGGTGGGGCTACCTAAGGCCCTTGGAGCTCATATCTTGCCACAGGTTGCACTGGGTGCTAGCCATACAGCTATGGGATTTATTTGAACTATAGGATTTAATGTTTGCCCTGCAGGTTTTGGTCCTCCTTTGGTTTAGTTGTTTTCTATATTCTGGTTCTTCCCTTTTGGAATAAAAATGTTTATCCTGTGCCATTGTATATCAGTAATGGTTAACATTTCTTTGATTTTTACAGGCGCTCACAGCTAAGAGTTTGGCGTATGCCTCATGGAGACTTCAGACTCGAAATTTTTAGTATTGATGGAACTCTTATGACTTTGAGATTTCTTTTTAAAAATTGAGCTAAATGATGTTTTTCTAAGAGGTGAGCATGAATCTTTTGAGGACCAGGGACAGAATGTTATAGTTTAAATCAAAAACGTTAAATGTTCTCCCAAAACTTCATGAATTTGGATGTTCAAGAGCTACTGGGATATGGAGACTAAGGGAGTGTTACAGATTTGTGAGTGTGTGGTGGATTACTGGGTGTGTGGAATGTAAGGATGTATATTTTTCTCCCATCTTGTTCTTGCTGATGTATTTTTTCTCTTAATGCAATAAACAGTTATTCATTACCGGACCATCTTGTCATTTTGAACCATGCATGAATAGAATGAGACCTCCTGAAATTGAGCTAAAACATATGTGTCCTCACTTAAGATATGAGTGTGGGGTATTGATGATCATAATTCTGTTGTGCTTAACCCAGGTATTAAGCAGCCTGAGTCCAGTTCACGCTGACTTTGGCTTACATATTTCGTCATCAAACTCCTTATTAGGCAACGGGAAAGTTCTGACTCCTACTTTCTCATGAATCAGAAATTGGGCCAAGAACCTTGAGAAAAAGTGTTCTTTCTTCTAGGAAAGAATTCCATTCACTTACGTAGTTTCCTTTCTGAGTAACACATCCGGGATTTGGGGGTATCCTTACTCACTTTTTCCCAGGTGATGCAGCTTTCTCTTAGCACCTTAAAAAATACAGACATCCACACATCAGAAATCACTTGGCCAGAAGAGGAGCAGATATTATGAGGGTGAAATGAGAAAAATCAAGGAGCACTGAAACATCTCTACCAAAAAGCAGAGACAACCAAATTCCCCATTAACACACCTGGTGTTCACAGTACCTGGAGAATGAGTCATGATAGAATAAGGCATCTGCTGGTGTCTTTGAGTTTTCAGGAATCTCCATAGGTCTAGGCTGCCCTTAAGAAAGCCTCCTGACGACAGAACCAAATGATTCGCCCACCACTCCTTGGTTCTTAGAATAAGAATAGATCATTCATAGGATGTGGAAAGTGGAAGAAGAGAAAAACATTGGATTCATTCTTTAAAGTGGAGTGTACGATCAGAGTGACCTCAAACGTCCCAAAGGCTTGAAGCAGTGTCTCTACACTTGACTTATTTGATGAGTCAATGTACGCTAAAATCTTTTGAGAGGGTTTCATAAATACTGGGGATCCTTTTATGGATTACGGATTTTATCGAGGCATGAGAGAATTTGTACTTGGTGTAGAAAGAACAGAGTAACATATAAACCTGGCACTAAAATTTCAGGGTCAAATCTCTTTTTTGTTGTGTTGCGTGCCTTGCAGAAAACTGGAGATGAACTGATTTATGAGCTGAGATAAGGAAGCCTCACGAATGAATACACTTTAGGACCAGGGAGTAAAATCAGTGGGGAAATAGATGATCCCAAAATGGGCTCAGGTCTCTCTGAAGTTTGCAGTAGAGTTCCGCTGCTCAAAGTGTGACTCTTGCAGGCCGTTGGAAGCTGTTTCAGCCATGAACCAAGGGAGCTACACTACAGGTCCTGCAAATGGTAATACTTCTATCCTCACTTACATCCTGTAGCTTTTCAAAAATGAGAACCACCGCTGACTGAGATTTTCTGCCAGCAATAATAAATTTTCATTTTCAACTGAAAAATATATTATCATTTAGCAGAATATACTTTCAACTTTTGAAAACAAAGATAAAATTCTTCTATTTTATTCCACTGTTGCAAAGTTTCATTTATGTTCCTGTGAACTTCTTCAATTTATTTGCTACAAATGTTCTTCCATCAGTCCTTTATCAGTCCATATATTCATTCCTTCTGTTATGTTATTTAAGGCATGCATTGTAGTGTACATACAAATTTTAACAAATATTTTAACAAATAAACTAACAATTTAATATACATATAAACTTTTTTAAATTATGGCACTACAAATACTACTGTCTCATACATTCAAAAATGCAAATATAATAAATTTAGTCATACTCCAATCAGTTTCATGTAATAGTAAATTGTAAGCAGTTAAAATTGCACTCACTAATAAATATCCTACATTATTTAGGACTTTCCTTAATGCATTTAAAAATAACCTCAATAGAAATAAATATATTGATCATACTGTGATTAAAATTTCAAAGCAATTTAGAACACCATATAAAATATGATCAAAAACATAAACACATAATTTTGATAACAAAGAACACTAAAGGGTCTCCAAAAACTAAAATAATAGAAGAAACATCAGGTGTATTTTATAATCCAGAATCACATTTACAGTGCAAATTAAATCGTATTTACAGTTCAGAAAGATAAAGAGGTAAATGCCATAACAAGCATGTGGGAATTAAAAATTCTAGAGATTTTGCAAACACATTTGGAAAGCAATTATATTAACTTTGATACATAAAATTATCATTTTACTTATAAAGTGCATGAAAAGGAACATATAATTTTGCATATCAACAAATCCTAAAATATACATAAATATAACAAGAACAATTATTACATATATATTATTTATATATACACATGAAATATGTCTATTTATCAATATGTTAGATGTTTGCATTCCAGTAATAAAAAATGAGTAAACAAAATTAATGAAAAATTTACCCACTTATGGATGTACATTCATTATGGCATGTGATTCACCACCTGTCCACATTAACATGTAAGTTAACTACTGTGGTATCAGAAATTCAAAATAATTTAACATAAAATAAATATTGATAACTCTAAAATTTTAAACTCGATATGAAAACAATGTTTGCAAAAACTTCCTCAAGAACATTGAATAATTTAAGTGTGGAAAACACAAAACTAGCTATAAAAATAGGCGAAAATTAGCATATTATATAAATGGAATCTCTTGAAGAGGAAAACATTGAATGCGTTAGGAGATTCAAAAGCACAGTAACCTAAGAACAAATTTAGCATACAGGAATGAGTCAAAGTAATTGAGAAGACCAATACAGAAACAATATGAAATTGAATAATATAAAAAATCAATCACAAATAATTGCAAACTTAATAGGATATAGAGGGACAAAATACTTCCAAAATAAAATTGAAGTTAAGTGATTGCTAGTATTAGTAGTGACTGTGATATTATTAGAAAAATGTAAGTCACCAATTGATTGAAGTGAATGCCACTTTGATGTAACTTCTTAATGGAAAAAAATTAATTGGGCAGAGTTGTCACTGATATTTTTCATATTGAGGAAAAAAAATTTTTTTACTTATATAGGCTTATTTCTCCTTAGAATGCATTCTATTTCTGAACCCAGGCAGAGAATTTGTATCTCTCCTTAACAAAATAATGTAGCACTTGGGAGCAAAGATGCAGCCCAGAAGCCCCGCACCGGAAGCCAAGATGGAGAAGACCTCCATGGCCACCATGGCCTTCCCCTGGGTGCTGTGGTACACGGGCAGGAAGGTGACCCACACGCTGCAGAACACCAGCATGCTGAAGGTCAGGAACTTGGCTTCATTGAAGGTGTCAGGCAGGTTCCTGGCCAGGAAAGCCAGAGTGAAGCTGCCCAGGGCCAGGGAGCCCAGGTACCCCAGGACGCAGTAGAAGGCCGTGAGGGAGCCCTTGTTGCACACGATGATGATGTGGCCGTGTTCAGAGTGGGCGTCAGTGTCAATGAAGGGTGGGCTTGTCCCCATCCAGATGCCACAGAGAGTGAGCTGGATCAGGGAGCAGATGGGGATGATGGAGTTAACTGCCCCTGACACCAGCCACCTCCTTACTCTCCTTCCTGGATCAGTGACCTTAAAGGCCAGAACCACAGTAATAGTTTTGGCCAAGACAGTAGAAACAGCCACAGTGAACACAATTCCAAAGGCGGTTTGTTGGAGGATGCACGTGGCCACGTTGGGACGGCCGATGAAGAGTAAGGAGCAGAGGAAACAGAAGGTGAGGGAGACGAGCAGGGTGTAGCTGAGACTCCGGTTGTTGGCCTTGACGATGGGAGTGTCCCGGTGCTTCACGAAGAGCCCGAGAATCAGAATGGTGAGAACAGTGAGACACAGGGCTGTGCCAGCCAGCGCCTCCCCCAGGGGGTCTTCGTAGGCTAGAAAAGCCACAAGCTTTGTGAGGCAGCGGTTTCTGGCAGTATTGGCATACTGGTGGTCTGCGCACGTCTCACACTGCTCCATATCTAGGGAGAAACGCAAATCGTCGTCATGTGAGATTCAGCAGTTTCTTTTACTCACGTGCTCCACAACAGATGTTTAACAAACTAGTTGAACTAAACTGCTTCTGTTGTTTCTCTAGAAACCAACTAAGGGAATAGTATTCATGTGATTCTAGATAATCAAATACAGGACCTTGCATATGCAAGACAGGTGCTTTAATCACTGAGCTATACCTCCAGTTCTAATGCATTTATCCTTTTAATGATACTTTCATCTTCAAAAAACAAATTTAATGATATTTTCTATTATGAATATATTTTAATTTATGCTTCCATTCATTATACTAACAAGTTATGAAGAAGTATACTGCTGGACCGTGATCATATATATTGATGGTATTGAATTCCTTGCTTTCTGTACGGGTTCATGGAAAATTACACAAGAAGTTTAATCTTACAAACCCGCAGCAGAAAATATACCAATTTCATTGCATGCTATAATATAAGGACAGACTTGATATATTTTTAAATAAATTTAAGATTTCACTAATATTATGTAAAATTAAAACACACATTAGCCACAAAACATACTGCAAAATGTGATTCAGAAATGTGATTTTATCATGAGATGTTTTACTAACCTAAGTTGCAATATTTCCTTTATAATTACTATGGAAAACCCAAGTCTAAACTGGATTTGCATACTCTTTCTGCCCTATGTCACAACATTTGTCCATGTTTTCATGCATTTCTATGACATCCGATCTCAGTTTAAGTCCCTTTAATATTTTACAAAAGCAAATATACCATTTTACCTACTTTTTAAATTCTAACTAAAAGGTGCTCCACTCTTTTATTTGACATGAAGCTAATGCTACCGCCTCTGTGAGAAAGTCTACGACACCCCTCCCTCCCAGCAGAGACACGGCCTGCAGAGCATCATGGCCGGCTTGCATATTCTTGTTGAACACGGTGGCACTGTCTAAACTCATGACTACGTGATGTCTCCTATACTCAGCTATAAATTAAAGGACAGCAGACATAGAACTAGAATTTGAGTGTATGACATTCAGCCTAGATGTATTCACCTCACAGAACAAACTCCCTCATTCTTCTCACCTGCTTCGTATCAAGAACAGTACCAGGCAGTAGAATAGTAAGAGTGTACCAGTGTTTTTTTTTTCTTGAACATAATTTAAATGTAGCTTACAAAATAAAAATTTTTGTGTTCACCGATACTGGGCATGAAAGTTCATGATGAAGAATAAAATTAACAATTGCCAAAACTTCCTAAGAGAGAAGGGCTTTCAATGGTCTAGAAGAAATGCGTTTAAAATGCCACGTGTAGTGGCACACATCTACAGTCTCGGTGCTCACATTTCAGAGGCACTGGGATCACAAGTTTGAGGCCAGCTTGGGCAATTTAGCAAGATCCTGCCTCAAAATTGCAAGAGCTGAAGTTGTAACTCAGTGGCAGAGTTCCTCTATGTTTAATACCTAGTAACAAAGAAAAGAACATACAAAATGTTAAAGACAATTCTTTTTAAAGAAGTGTTAATACCGAATAAAATTAAATTGGCAATGAAAAAAAGGAAAGAATATTATTTTTGCAAACTTCTCCAAGAATTTGGTACTTCCTAGATAAATGTGGAGAAGTAGAAGGATTTTGTCCATACAGCAAGCCCTTACCTGTGTCATTGGCGATCTCATTCTTGGGGCAAGGGACACAATCAAAACAACAGACACTTTTTCCTTCCTGCCGGGTTTTCCTAAATCCAGGATTGCAACTCTCACTGCACACAGAACGGGGAGTCTGAGGGAAACGTAACATGTGTTGGAATTTTACCTGGTCCTTCATAACGGGTACAACATACATACTGATAAGTAAGATGCTATGTTTACAAACACTATAAATATACAATACTGGCAAACATATGATTAAGTGGATCCAACTTTCTTTCACCAGAAATTGGTCACTAGAAAGGATGTTTAAGTATTTTTCAGTTTTAT
>PVKB01005760.1:0-85569 GCA_004027205.1 Ctenodactylus gundi
GCTACTTCTGAGGCAGCTCAGTGCAAGGCATTTGCTCATCTCCATATCAGGCTGGTTTATCAGTTCATGCCATGGGCAGCTTGTACACCTCCTGGCACACCTGGATAACCAAACACAAATCTCTCCTGCGCAGCCTTTCGGTTTGCAACTGACTGAGATAAGCCTATCAGGATAACTTCTCAACCCAGACTCTAAAAGCCATGAGCACAAGAATCGGAGGGGAGTTTAACCTTGCCAAGGAACGTGCCACTTCAAATAGCAAACATGAAGTCTGATCACAGATCAAGAAAGAGGCAGCAGAAGCTAGCAGCTGTTTCTACGTTGTTGTCTGCAGTGGCAGGTGCCCCCCTGCTTTCTGAATGAGTCTCTTTCTGGATTCTTTCCCCTGGTGTCTTGTGGATTGCATAGTCATCCCTGCTGCCTGCCTCAGACTATACGTTCTGTAAGTCTGGGACTATCTCCTCTTCCTCTTTAACTTCAGCACATACAATTGGACTTATTACAGAAATAGAACTCAGTATATATCTGTCAAATGAGGAATATTGTACTGCATAATGCAGCCCTTCTCATTTAAATCCAAACTGTCTCCTGGAAGTCTCGTGAGTCTGGAGGCTGATGGGCTGTTGGGAGTGCTGTACTCCTCTGCAGATTAATCAATTAACGACTTCGTGTGCATCAGGAAGTGGAGCTGGATTGGAGGACGGGTAGCGGGGGCCATAGCCCAGCAGGGTGTGTCACCCTTTCCCTCCTCCTTTCTCCCTCTGCTTCCCGACTCCCTGGGGCAGGGTAGCTGCCTTTACCAGGCCTCTCCTCTCCAGTCTTTTCTGCCTTGGACCTGGCCAGCAGTGAATGAATCTGATCTCTGAAAATGTGCACTAAAATAAACCTCTCCTCATGAAATTTGTTGGTCTTGCGTACTATGTTTCAGTGACCAGAAAAGGATGGAGACACCAGTTCATCACTTTTCACAGCTCAGTGTCCTTGAATAGTCCAGCTCCGTGATGAAGGGATACTTGTAGAAAACTTTTGGTTCATTCATCTCGGCACATGAAAATAGTGAATAAAAGCCTTGTGAGACTAACACAACATTTTCCACAAACTAAGAAAATTGACTCCCTGCCTTGATTCTTTTCTAAGAATAGGTTTGAAATTTGTTTGGAAAACGATTTTGCCATCTACCATATTTCAGAGAGAAAAGTTGTAAGTGTCTTCTCTTTGATTTGGTAGTGTGATTAAAGAAGTGATTTTTGTCTCAGTAAAATTACACCAAGCAGCGGCACACCAAATACTTGGGAGAAAACTGCAGTCGGCAACAACACACGTACCTATGTGTCTAATTATAAATGGACAGTTGAGATTAAGCAAGTTGAGGGACAAATTACTCTATGTAGTATTGTACCTACGCCATTTGGCTATTTACCAAGCCACGAAGTCTGTTTTATCATTATGTATGTTTATTTCAGATCAAAAGAAAGAGAAACAAAAGCTGGAGGGTAGAAAGCTTTTTGTAAATAACCATATGTGCTCTCTGGCTAGACAAAGTTAGTTGAATGTTAATTGCCCTCATTTAATTTTCTTCTACTAGTTGCTGAGTATAAAACAAGCAATGGTATTATTGTTCAGTCTTATGCGAAAAAACTCAAGAGAATCGTGAAAGCAGAAGCAAAAATGTTGGATATGAGGGGACCTCTGTTAAAGACTGCGATCTGTATTCAGTAAGGCCATTTATTTTTTAAAACCCCTTCTTCTTGCTAAAGGAACAGAATCCCACACTTGGGAAAGAGACTAGGAAAAGCAGACAGCCTTCGTGCTCCCTGTGGCCTACGAAAGAAGAGGGCATCCAGCAGGTAGAAATATTTTTAGCCACCAGCAACATGTGTGATTTGGGATCTATTATAATATAAAAAGCATTACCAAGGAAGAGTTTTCTGAGGAAATTGTATTTAAATTGAAGCCTGAAGATTAAGGAGGGATTAAAAAGGCTAAAGGATAAGATGAAACAGCATTTCCAAATTTGCTATTTTTGGCCAAAAGATAAAACATCTAATCTCATCATTATATACAAATTGTAAAAAGGAACTCAATAGAAATTAAAAACCAATTTTATTGTTTGTGATGTGTGTCAGTTTAAATAAATCACACGACGTTGTTAGAACATTTCTATAAAGAGAGATTTTTCTAAGCAAGTTAATAAAAATATTTACAGTGGGACATGACATTATTTAAAAGTTGATTGGCAAATGAAATGCCTTAACTGCTGAAAGAAAAAGAAGGTGACATTTTAGTATTTAATATTCACCTTTCCAAATTTTACTTGAAAATATGAGGAATCACATTACATTTGTTGGGAGATTCTAGTCAGAGTTCAGAAGACCAGAATGCTGCCAGCAGCATGGATCATAAAGGCTGGGCTCAAGTTGTTTGAGATGGGATAGAGGACTTAATTGGCATCTGGTCCAGAAACTATACAGGCTATGCTCTGGCAAAAAACTTATTAGTAATTTGCTCTTGTCCAAAGACTGATTTATACTGAGATTAAGAGTAACAGATTCTTTAGTCTGGTAGAGAAAACTTCAAAACAAACCAGTGCTGCTACATGGGCACTTTTTGTGGCTTTTAGAAAGCATGTGATTGTTAAAGAGATTAGTATTTAAAAAAAAAAAAGCCAAGTGCTTGGAAACAAAACTACAGAAAAGACATGGGGAGGAGGTTTCAGGAATCATAGGACCATATTCGTTACCAATTAAAGATAGAGATGCAAAGGTCCTCACTGTGAAAAATAGTATCCCAGAGCAGCCTTTGGGCCAAAAGAATAATGTTTGCTGGAATCCCGCCATCAAAAATCTCGAAGGCCTTGGCAGTGACGGTCCAAGAAGACCAGGCTACTTCTCAAGCCAGTGGCAGATATTGGAAACATCTCCATGGTCCTGGCTTTATGAGGATGCAGAATACAGCAGCTGTGAGGTTCTGAAGGCTTCCACCTAGATGTCTGATGAAAGTCTTAAAGGCCAGGCAATTCCCTCCCAGAGGGGTGACAATACTTAAGTTGTGAAGGAGAAGCCTAAGGTACAACGGATAATTCCAAAATTTAGAAATGCCAAAAACATGAATCATTTACTGGGGAAGCTACATACTGTAAAGACAACCGGCCAGAGTCAGTTTTGCAAGGGCAGGTCCTCTAAAGACCTTCAGAGCTCCCTCTGTGGCCCACATGTCACGACAGCTTGCTGAAGTCAGAGCTACAAAATTTTACGGAACTGTTAAGATTTCGTTGTTGACCTGTGGGGTTTCATCCAGTTTTGTCCGGTTGTTTTCTATATTCCTATTCTGTCCTCTGGGATGAGAATATTTACCCTATACCTTTACATGTTAGAAGTCTTTAACTTTCTTTCTTTTCTTTTTTCTTTTTTTTTTTCACTAAGCATTTGCCATGCTTCTCAGAGGAGACTTTGCACTTGGAATTTTTAGTAGTACTGAAACTGTTAAGACTTGCACAACACAAAGAAAAGTACTACATGTATTCTGTATAAGTAAGTGGACAAGAATCTTTTGAGGCCCAAGGGTAGAATGTTATGGTCTGGATCTAGGATGTACCCCAATAGCCTCATGTATTTAGATGCGCTGTTCAGAAGGGATGTGATCACAGGAAACAGAACACCGAGTCTTGACCCAGAAAAGGCAGATCTCTGAGGCAGGACTTGCAAGAGTAGCTACACTCTTCCTCCCTCACTTGGCTTCACATCTGCCTAATGGTGAAAACCCATATCCTGCTCTTTCTCCAGCCACTTGCTTCTACTATTACCCATGGATAGACAGTGGTTGTCTGAAACTGTAAGATATGTCTTTCCTCCCTTAAATTGTGAATGCGGGGCATTCCCAGCACAATGCTTAGGTTCTATTAATCTATTAAGATATTTTCAAACCTTAAAATTGTTCATAAGAATTTGAGCTTCTTATCTATTGTCAAGAAATTATATTAAATATTTGAATAGAATTTCATCAAATTGAGTAACTCTGGATTATTCTTATTCTCATGTTGATGCAATCTGGGAAAAAAGACCTGGAGGAGACAAGAGATGAGAGACATGACTTTAGTGGGTGGGAATTGGTTCCAGGATTTAAGGCTCCCTCCTCAGATCTAGTTGTCTGTGTGGGAGCCTTTCTGTGATAGCTAGGCAAGCTTGTGTGAGGAGGTATTTTACATACAAAGAGTAGATTAACACTTTGGAAGAACCTATAAGAAATTCTAGTTATCATTGTAGAAGGTAGTGTTATACTTTTATAACAGCAATATTATTGTACAACTGAAGATGTTCCTGGTAATGAAGGCACGAAATAACCAATGGACTTCTTCTATTATAAAATGTTCCCTGTATCATTGTCTCTTAGAAAGAATGCTAATAGCAGACAGAATGATGATCTTAGCAAAGAGATTCTCACATGAAACAAATTTGAAACAATTCATATGCAGCAGATTTTCTTTAAAAATTACTAAAGAAATTTTCTGAAAGGACAATGCCAGAAAAGAAAGAAAAAAGTAGAAAAGAAAGAACAATTGAATTCGTAGGTAGCCAGTTAAATATAATACTCTCTTCTTCTTTCCTTGGGTCTGTAAAAATTTATCTTATCATTGAAAATAAACAAAAATTATGCTATAACCCGGAATTTTCAGGATATAATATCTGACACTCTTGAATCAGGGATCCCACGGCTGAAAAGTGCTTGCATTGTCATTGAACATGTAAAACACTTATGTGTAGTAGACCAAAGTGTTCATTGTGTTTTCTGTAATACCTACAGCAACTAAAAGATAAGCAACTACACAAGCAGGTGCAGTGAAATCAAATAGATAAATAAAAACAAAACATTAATCATAACGTTTTAAATAACCAGAAACAAAGAAATAGACAATAAGGAAATAGGAAGAAAAGAAAGAGTGATACAGAATACTCAAAACAAAGGTGTCAGTAACTACATTAAATTTAACTAGTCTAAACAGATGAATTAAGAGACAGAGATGATCAGGCTGAAGATATAACATGTGTATGTATATAGGCTATCTGCCAGCAGAAACTTCAAACAGACAAATTTAAACTCTCAAAAAAGAGGAAAAAAATCAATATAAAAGACCTACACCTGGAAAATGTTTAATTTGTCAGATGGTTGCTGTTATATGTGTTTATGATTGATGTAAGGACACAGAGTTATATACAAGACTTCCAAGATGTGCTATTCAATATATATATATATTCCTTTCTGGGATCTATCTGCATTTTTCACATTCTCCAAAATGGGGATTGGCAGAATTATTTCAGAAAAAGCTCCTAATAAATGAATATGTAAAATCAAAAAATACCAAATGCCTGTATAAGGCCTTAGAAGATAAAATGAAGGTAAAGATTTATTTTTTGTGATTAGAGAAGAATGATTTTCAGGAACAACTGGAGAAGTAGGGGGTGCAGAATAACGGAGGTTTGTAAATTTTATATTTTAGAAAAAAGCAACATTCTAAATCAACAATTCATAAGTGAATTGAGTAATACCGAGGAAAGATAAATAATGCTATTTTAGAAAAAGAAACAAGAACTATTGACTTTGTAGCTTATGGTTAATGATAATTAGAAGACAGAAGTTTAGGAATGAATTTGAAAAATGTTAGACAAAATTATAGATTGGAAAACATTATAGATATATGGAGTATAGGATTTGAAGGCATAATTTAATAAAACCTGTTTATGGAAAACTATTCTATTAAATGACTGCCTATATGTCATGAGATTTCTACATCCTAATGCAGCGGCACTTGGAGATTTATTTCTAGCAGTAAGTGGAGAGGGTTAATGCTGTACCCTCAGGGCAAGTGGTGCTGATATGCATATTTATAAGAGCAAGTCACTCTTGCTCTATATTTTACAACTTACATACACCTCTGATTACTTTACAGTAATTTGACCATCACCTAATTTTGCCAAATCACTTTTAAACATTAGCTAGTAAAAGTTAATTGAAAAAAAAAGTAATTGAATATTTGGAACGTAACCCTACTACACAATCAAACAATTCTTTGTGACGGTTAGTTTTAATGAGATATTAGTTCAACATAAAACCTTGCTAAATAAATGTAGGGGTCTCTGTCCCGCGGGGAGCCCCAGAACAGCCGAAGAGGGATCGGACGACAGAGTAACACACTCTGGGAGCCTGCTTCAGTGAACTCAGTCTCACTTTATTTAGGAACTACAGTGGCTTACATAGACTAGGATAATGAGGAAGTTCTCTTGGGCCAATTAGCAAGGCCTTAACTAGCGGGATCGCCCAGGGGGAGGGAAGGAATCGAGGAAGGAGGGCAGAGCTTACCAACCAGCGGTTCGCCACTGGACAAGGAGCGGTGAAGTGTGCCTCTATCGGGTTGTCCCGGACTAGTGTTAGGTGGGCTTTAACCCAACCTGAATCCTCCACAAATAAATATTGTTGCATTTCATTATTAATATTCAAACAAAGGAAATTTTTTATTAATCAAGAAATGTTTATTGACTGCCTGTAAGAAAGACAAACATCGTCCAACGATGGCCCCAATTTTTAAAAATAGCTACTGAATAACTATTGATAGTTTAAAAAATTATTGGTTGTATTAAGCAATGTTAATTAAATGTGAGATCAAAACAATCATTTTGCTCAGGAAGTGCTATTTGTACTTTGGTATGTAGATTTGAAGAGAATAAAGCAAATGAAAGAACAAGCTAAGTGTAAAAGTATAAGAGTGAGAAAGTATGAATAGCGATCCCAGATACAGACAGAAATAAAGTCAACTCAGAGTAATAAAACATAGTAATTGATATGATTAAAGATTTTAATTCAACAGGCAAATCTCTTGTAATCACAATTCGGTCTCATTAAGTTTGCTCAAATTATCAGTGAAATACGGGGGGGGGGAACAGGTGTGAAATTAAAATTTTAAAACTTAAGGAATCGGGTTACATTTTACATACTTTTTAAAAGTTTAAAAAAGTTAAGGAAAATACCACTCTAAGAATGTGGGCTGCAAAGCTTTGTAAGGTAAATGTAGGCTCAGAATTTTCTTCCATAATTCTGAATGACCCAATAAGAAAGACAATTACAATATATTATGAAGGAGAAATACTGCACACCTAGAATTTTATATTGGCCACTTGTCTTTTCAATTTGAGAGCAACACTTTGACAGTTCTGGATGTAATCCAGGTTATTTATCCTTCTTAAGTAGTTGTCGTTCAGTAGAGTGAGTAATTAATTGAAAAGAAAATCTAGACTTTGAAATTCATAACTTAAAATATGTGCTGTTTTCTTAAAGCATCATGAAATGCTTCCAGGTGGGAACAGTAAATCAGGAACAGCACAAGTCAAATAATTGGATTTCAAGTTTGTGATTTTGAACAACTTCATTTAATTTCATGATTTATTAAATCAGTCTGTATTACATTCTTGTCAGCTTACTTGCATGCGAAGATGACTTTCAAAATTCTGTTTCAAATACAACTGTGGAGAGCTGGAGGAAAGGCTCAGTGGTTAAAGCACTTGCTAAGTCAAGTGCTAAATACCCGAGTTCGATTCCTCAGCACCAAATAAGCTGGGCGTGGTGGTGCACGCCTGTAATCCCACCACTTGGGAGGCTGAGGCAGGAGGATTGCCCTGAGTCCAAGGCCAGCCTGGGCTCCATAGTGAGTTCAGGACCAGCCTGGACTACAGAGTGAGACCCTGTCTCAAAAAAAGAAAAAAATACAAGTGTGGATACTTACATGTCCCTTAACAATATCTGCTTTAAATAATCTATAGAGTAAATTTTTATAATAATTTATAGAATAAATTATGTACCATAGTTCTGTAAGTTACAAAGTATTATGGACAATGTCTGAGGTAATGGGACATGAGTGTTCCTTCCATTTTGGGAACAAAATAACAACTGCATTAGAGACAAAGAGAGTATTATTTTGGCTCAGAGTTTCGGTGGAGGAATGGTTTGGATTTTGACCATCTCCCAAAAGGCTCATGTTTTTGGAATTGTGTGTTATTGAGAAGTAGAGCCTCGCTAGAAGGAGCACATGCTTGAGGCTGACCTGAACAAGTTGTGTCAAATTGTTGAGATTGGAAGTTGCCTAGGCCAGGGCTTTCAGGTGTGTATTATTGACTTGCAGACCAGGAAATGAGGGAGGGAACCCACCTTTGGTGAAGGGGACCCTACTGGCAGCTGGAAGCAATTAAAGGAAAAAAGGAAAGAAACATTTTTACAGCTTCTTCCTGGGAAGGCTCTGGCCTTACCTGAGTCTTCAGACATGGCTGCTGTTTTCACATGGCTTCTAGTCTGCAGTGGGGAGCTCTCCAGCCTCTGCCACTATTGCAAGTTGCTATGAAGGGACTATGTGAGACATTCTGAAATTGTGAGCTAAACTAAATCTCTCCTTCCTTTAATTGTGGTTGGATATTCTGCCACAGCAATGAGAAAGTAACTAAGACAATTGAATTCGATCCGTTGTAAGCCATCTCCAAGGCATAAACTGCATAGCAGAAAAACATTTTGGGGAAAAATACTCGCTTCAGGGCATCCAGGAAGCAGAGAAGGAAGAAGCAGGGAACAGGAAACCTCCCTTTCCTTCCCTATTGTGCACCCAGTGGCCTGTCTCTTCTGTCCAGGCTCCAACTCCAAAAAGCAAAATGACATATAAAGTAGTCAGTGAATCCATCCCCAGACGAATACAGTGCAAGGTGATCGAATCACCTGACAAACACGTGAGACTTAACAGAAGACACTAAAACTGAAGCATCACAACATGTGATGAAAAATTAAACTTTTTGCCCAAGGTCACAGGCATGAATGTGGAAGAACAAATATTCAGAACCAAGTATTCTGGACCTGAGATCTAGAGGATTTTAAAAGAGCAATTATGTTCAAAGTTTTCTTTCCTTTCCTTTTTTTTTTTCAATGACATCACACATTTATTTGCTTTTTCTGTGGAGAATGTGTTTATGGTTGATATAATATAAATCTTTTTTACCACTTAAACTATACTATTTAGCTTAAGGTGACAACTTTAATGCTTGTTTTCTTCCAAAATTTTGACATCTTTTAAAATCGGACTCCATAGCATTTAATGCCGTGTTTCTACTAGCACCATAGGGGGAAGATTCCCTCTTCTTTCATGCTTGCCTTGCAAGCACAAGGCCCTGAGCTTGATTAGCCAGCACCACATAAAGTCAGAAGTGGTGCACACACCTGTAATTCCAGCAGCCAGGAGGCTGATGCAGGATTGCCATGAGTCCAAGGCCAGTCTGGGCTACATAGTGAGTTCAGGAGCAGCTTGGGCTACAGAGTGAAAACCCTGTCTCAAAACAAAACAAACAAACAAACAAACCAACAAAAAAACCTGACCCCCAAGACAATTCTCACATCCTCATGTTCAAATTATGTATCATCTGCTTCCATAAATTCTGGATAGGAATTGTGAATGTTTTGGTATATTTCTGCTAGAATTAAATAATATCAGATAAAAATGAATTTTCCAGATCTAATCAGGTGTTCTAATAAACAGTGTTTAGTTTAATCAGAAAGTGATTTTGCTGGTTGGCCTATTCAGATGACCCCTTCAGTAGGTTAGGGGTCAGTTCACATAAAGAAACTGAGAGATTCCAACTGGCAGGCACTCAACTCACTTTCTATCTTTGAACGTATAACCTGCTATTTTTGGTAGAAACATCTACTAGATTCTCTGGTCAGTCTCTAGGTTGTATGGGAAAGTTCAGCTAACAGGCTGTAAGAAAGTCTTGATTTTTGATCTTAAGTTTGAAAAAATAAACAAATTCTGCAAGCAAATGAATGATCTTAAAACAAAAATTTCCCTAGTTCTCTAGATGAGAGAGCCAACGAACACATTGATGGCAGCCTTGTGCAGCCTGGAATGAGGAGCCAGTGAAACCAAGGCTACCTCCCGGACCCACAGAATCTATGACAATAAAACTGCTACTTAACAAGCTAAATATGTGACCATTTTTAATTTCACAATAAAACAGAATATACTCAATATTCAGGGTAATTTGTTTTATTGGAAACACTTTCATAAAGCCTTTGTCTTTTATTGGTTACCTAGCAAAAATGAACTCCTACCTTTTTATTTCAATTTCGTCCACCCTAGAACTTCCTGGGGCTGCGGGTGTAGTTCTTTCAGGAAGTGCAAGGTTGGGGCTCAATCTCCCAGCACCACATACTGGCAGCGTGTAGTGGCACTTGTCTGTGATCCCAGCACTCCAGAGGCTGAGCCAGGAAAATTACCGTGTGTTCCAGGCCATCTCGGACTAGAGAGTGAGTTCAGGACCAGCCTGGAATACACAGTGTTTTGTCTCTACTGAAACAAAACTAACAACAAAAACTCTTTTCCTGATATTTCAAATGACAGATATTCTTTGATATTGCTGTAACTGATTGTCTGGCCTACATAACTTTATTATTTAGTGTTAACTGTGCTACCTATTTTATGCATTGAAAAATATGAAAATATACAGTATGTAAGAATGCCATTTTTGCTTCCCTCCGTTCCTATCGTGGAATGGCTTTCAGTAACTCAACATCATATTTTACCATATTTTAATTATATTCTGTTTCAGTGTGAGCCTTACTACAAAAACTAAAAATTGCAGAATAGTATATTTTAAAAAGAAATGCATGCTAACAGTCACAATTTTTAAAAATAAGCTACTTTACACAAATTATATATGGCTATGTGCTTGTATGCGCATGAAAGAAAGATGCCTCAATACTCTGAAAATTATTAATGCTGTTTATCAGTGTAATGAGATTTTGGATGATTTTTATTTTTTTCCACATGATATTCTGGACAGTTTAAATAATTTCCAGTAAGTCATATGTTACTTTACACTTAAATCAAAGGTACTTTCTTTGTGAAAGAACAGAAAGAGAACTGGGAGAAAACATAGCCTGTAACATTGACATCTTTGATTGATGGGAAAATGATGTCTCTGCTTTCTATTTTTATTTATTGCAATTCAAAGTTATGATTTGAAAATATGCTGTATGCAAACAATGCAGACAAGACGGAATACATAGCATAAATATAAAAAAGTATTAACACTTCCAACTGTGCAAATAAATAAGGAGATTCATACCTCTAAAAGATGCACTTCTTAGTAATTCTACACTTCTACACACACTGCCATATGCTCTTGTGTGTATAATTGTAAGGCAAAAATAATTCGTGTCCTCCAAGAGTCGGAGCACGATTTAATGCCATCTCAGCACACTTGGGTTATTGTTGGGGTCCACCTTTTCCATCTAGGTGCCACAAAGGGGAGAAAGCAATGAAACTGTTGGCTAAAATGTGAAATTGGATGTATTTTGACATAAGTACAGAATTATGAAAATCACTGCTGAAGTTGGGCTCACAATATTTTCCATCACTCTTACCCATGTGTGTTTCTTTATATCACTGTGCAGTAATTCATCTCACACTGCCTGCTATCACTCTAGACTGGTTTTATTTTTATATCATATCCACATCTATATGTAATATACATAGTCCTAAATAATAATATGCAATATATATATATATATATATATATATATATATATATATATATCCATTGAAACAACCATTTTCAACCTATTTTATTCAGCATATCACTTTAAGATTCTTTTGTTTTCAGTGCTAGTTTCATATTTATTGATGGCTAACATTATTTTGTATGAAGAGTCCACTTTTCATTTACACATCCAACTGATAAGGACATTTTCTATTTTTCCTTGTCATGAATAAAATTACCATTAATATTCCTGTTCAGTTCTTTATGTGATCATATTTGTTTTGGGTAAATATACACCAATGAAAAGGGTGGATTTTTTGACAGATAACTGAATAGCTTTTGTAGAAGCTTTTGCCTTTCCAATTTAATTGTATCATTTTATATTCATTCATTCATTCGTTGGTTCATTCAACATTTTATATTCACATTACAAGGCTGGAAAGGGGCTGAAGAAACCACACAGTGGTTAAAGCACTTGCCTTGAAAGCATAAGGCTTTGAGTTCGATTCCCCAGCACTACATAAAGCTGGGTATGATGACACATACCTGTAATCTCAGCACAAGGGAGGCTAAACCAGGCTGATTGTCCTGAGTCCAAGGCCAGCCTGAGCCACACGTTGAGTTCAGGACTATCCTGTGCTACAGAGCAAGAGCCTGTATCAAAAAAGAAATAAATAAATAAGAATAAAAGGCTGGAGAGTTCAAGTTTCTAAAATCTTTATAAGTAAATATGAATTGCTTTCCCCTTTAAATGTAGCTATTTTAAATATGTTGGTATCATATTATAGTTTCAATTTTTTGATTTCCTCAGTATTAACAGTATTCTGAATATGTTCTTGTTAGATGTTTGCAAACATAAAGAGAATTAACAAGGCTGCCAATATTATAAAAATGGATACTCTTACACATAGCAGTTATTAAAAGATATGAACATAAACGTTGAGTAATATTTTCTCACCACTTTCAGCAACTTAGAAAAAATTTCTAATAACTTAAATATTAAAACTGTTACTATTTTTTCAAGACAAAACCTATACTCTGAATATTTCAGTAATTATTAAACAATTTGAGTTTATCAGTTAAATATTACTATAAAATAAAATTTTAGGCCCAGACTTCATTTTTGAGAATTTAAGAAAGATATGTTATTTTCACATGATTTTTTCCAGAAAATATAAAAGGAAAAAGCATTTCCTAACTGACCTTATGAAACAGTATTATTTTCATACCAAAACCAAGCAAAGTACAAACAGAAAAATAGTACCATGATCACTCTTGTGAAATTCCACAAATAAATCCTCAGTAAAATATTATAAAGCTAAACTAAAAGCTGTACAAAAAGTGATCACACAATATTACCAGAAGAAATAGATTTCATATATTCGATATGGTTACCCTTCAAAAATCAATGTAATAATCCACCCTATGATGTAATCCAATGTAAGTTAAGGAAGAAAAGGAATAACACAATTTGAAGGAGAAGTAAAATCTGTGAAATTTATCACCCATCTATAATAAAATCCCTGAAAATTTGAAGATAAAGGAAATTACTTCAACTGATAAAAGGCATTGGTGCAGTGCCGCAGTAACGCTTATTCATTTTTAAAGAAAATGCAAAGTGGTTCAATCTCTTCAGAAGACAGTTTAGCAGTTGTCATGGTGTTCTTGCTGTTGTTGTTGTTGTTGCTGGTTGGTTGGTTGGTTGCTTGTTATTTGCAAAGCTAAAAGTAGCACTATCATATGATCTAACAATCATACTCCTAGGCATTTAAATAATGATTTAAAAAAATGGCAGGTACATTGTTTTATGGATTTCTTAAAACCTAAGAAGCCACAACAGAAAGAGTAGACCTGAACGAAATCTGAGGAATTTAGTCAAAAGCAATGTACCAATATAAGTTCATCAAGTGTGAAAAAACTATATTATATTATTACAAGAAATAGATTATTCAATTCCCGTAAAAATTCTCATGAGGATGTTTATAGACATTCACATGATTAAAAAAAAAAAAAACTACGTGTAGAGCCGGTATTGCTTGAATGACTAAATTGCTTTCAACGAAGAGAACTAAAGTAGGAACAACTTCAGTGTGAAAACCTTATTTTATAGTTAGAGCTGCATTCATCCATACAGTGTGACATTAGGGAAAGGACCGACAAAGTGATAAATTAAATAAAGTAGAGAGGACAAAAATAGGGGCACACAATAATGGTCAAATGACTTTTTTTTCTGACAAAAGCACACACACACACACAAATAAACTAGGAAAGCTTTGCTTCTCAACAAATGGAGCTGGACGAATTGAAAAAATACAGACAAAATACATGAGATTCAAACTAAACTTCACATCTTTTAAAATATTAAACCAAAATAGATCATTAATGAATGTAATGATGAACTGTAAATGTCTCTGTTGTCCTTTAGGACAGCAGCAGCCAGCGGCAACACTGTAGAGGGGGAGGGAGGAGGGGGGCCAGGGAAGGCACTGAAGCCCTCTGGGGTTCACAGGTCCCAGCTGCCAGAGCTTACACCCAG
Organism: Ctenodactylus gundi; assembly: GCA_004027205.1. NCBI lineage: Eukaryota > Metazoa > Chordata > Mammalia > Rodentia > Ctenodactylidae > Ctenodactylus > Ctenodactylus gundi. The sequence goes on from PVKB01005760.1 coordinate 14,098, forward strand.
TGCTGGAAAGGGTTCTGCAGGACTTAACTCTTGCTCTGCTGGGCTTGGAACTTGATTGGGTCCTAGTGCCTTTTATTGCTATTGGAATAGCAATATTTATCCTGTATATTGGAAATGCTCAACTATTTGGCTCTCATAGGAGCTCAAAGATGAGAGCTTGCTTTTCATCTCAGAGGAGACTGTGGACTTGGAATTTTTATAAGTTCTTGAACTCTTAACACTCTGGTAACTCTTAAAAAAGGACTAAATGCATTTTGCATAAAGAGGTGGACCTTAGTCTTTTAGCGTCCAGGGATAGAAGACTGTGGTTAGGATCTGAAGTGTACCTCAAAAGCCTCACTGACCTATGAATAATTGTGCTGTTGGGTAGCGGTCTCCTTGAAAGAAGCGGATGCTTGAGGCTTAACCTGGAGGGTTTGTGCTGATTCTGCCCTTCCTCTCAGACTCGGCTCTGTCCTGACAAGGCTTGTGAAGCTCTGTGTCCAGCTTCTGTCCCACCATGTGATTCCATCATTTCCAGCTGCCCACTGAGATCTTCTCAAACAGAGAGCTAAAATAAAACTTTCCTCTTTAAAATTTTGGATGTTAGATAGTGGGTCTCAAGAAATGAAAAAAAAAAAAATAGCTAAGACACATGGACAGGCAAAAAAAATTACACATGAACAAACTTCATGAAATATACAAAATGAGGAAAACAGTAGATTCAAGGAGTTTGAAGGCAAATGAATGCAACCTGAGACCATCGACCTTCTGCATCAGACACAAAAAGTTAAATATCACACGGTTTATCTATTATGAGAAACCTAGAATACAAGCAATTTATGTAATAAGATGGGTGGGGTGTTGGGAGTCAGAGAGAGGAGAAAGAGGGTCAAAAGGCAGAAAGGAAAGGGTGGTACTGATATCACAATACATACGTGCCAGCATTCTCACGCTTAATGTATATTGCATATATACATATGTGGTGGAAAAGAAAGAAAATTCTGAGTGTGCTGAGTCAGATTACATCAAAGTGAAAAAGTCTTGGTCTTCAAAAACTCAATTAAAAATTATTTAAAGACTACAGAAAAATTTTTGGAAACCACCTATCCACTGTGAAGTTGTTATGTAGAGCATACATTGATTTCTCAAAAGGCAAAGACTTAAAACAAAACAGAAAAACAGCAATACAAAAAAATCCAGGCATACGCAAGCTAGCCACTTTTGCATTGTTGGGACACAATACCCGACCCCAGTAGCATTCCTGCGAAGGCTTGGTGGAGCCTGGAGGAGAACCGCTCAATTTGGAAGGAAGCACAGGGAAGCCCCCTTCACAATCAGGCCCCGCCTTGAAAAGGCACATAAAATCCAATTAACATCCACATTCCAAATAGAAAATAAGTAAGATATGTCATAATTTTTCAAAGTCTATACAAATGATGAATAGCACACAGAAGTTCAGCATTATCAATCACTAGGGAAATAAAAAATTAAATCGTTTTATACTTAAAAGGATGGTTGATTTTTAAAAAGTAATGTTAACTCCAAGTGTTAAATTGTTCCCGGGATATCTAGTAACTTATATATTCCCTATAGGGAAACAATCAATGGCTTCTGAAACTCATTATATAATTCCATTATGACTCAGTAACTGCACTCATTAGTTTCTCCTGTATAAGTAAAAACTTATGTTCACAAAAATTCTGTATGTGAATATTCATAGAAGCCTGATTTGTAGTAGTCAAAAACTGAAATGAGTTAAATGTTCTTCAATGGAGAATGGTTAATAATCAAGTCATTAACTAGTGCAGAATCATATTCAGCTTTGTAAAGGAATAATAATGCACTACAAGTATGTGTAAAAACTTGAATGTCTATATCAGAAATTATGCTGCATGCTAGAGCAAGTCTGCCAAAATTATATGTATTATTTTATTTTTGTAAGTTTTTAGTTTTAGAGTGATACTTTAAAGTCTCTTCTTGAAATTACTTTAAAGACCTACAATTGGACATATTTATGAGGAACAACATGACACTTCAAAACATATAGGCAACGTGGTTAAATAAAATAATTGGTAAATCGATCTACTTGTTTTGTTTTCATTTATTTTGTTGGAAACATTTAAAACTCTCCTGGCCAGTTTGAAATTTATAACTAATACTTCCCAACTGTAATCACACTAATGAGTTATAGAACATTAAAGTCCAAAACTTCGTGGCGTATTGCACACCTTTCCCCACCTTCACCTGCATGGGTGACCCCCAGATATCAACTAGATAGAAACAACCTAGATATCAACTTTTCTAGACCTAGATATCAGCTTTTCTGAGGTCAAGTACTTTTTAGTTTCTACATACAAATGAAAATACGCAGCAGTTTTCTTTCTGCTCCCAACATGACATGATATCCTCTCAATTTATCCATTCATTTGCAAATGACATTATTCCACTCTTTTTTCTACATTCATATAAAATCTTTGAAAGGAAAAATAAATGAAAGAGAAGTGAGATGATTGAAGTTTATGCATTAAATAAAATCGAGAAAAGGAGTAGGCATGATTCTGAAAGCTGAAAATTAGATATCTTTGTTGGAACTGTGGGAGCATGTCTTGTGTTTGGACTCCGGTGGTAAACACAAGCACCTGCACCGGTGATAAAATTACATAGTTTATGTTCACAAATGGAGCACAAATATGTGGGTATTCTATCACATAAATGTTACAGCAAGCATCATTGTCTTCTTACTAGTCTTAGAAGAAAAGCTTTAAATAGTTAAACATTGATTATTTTTTATTTTTACATTTCTCCTGATGTCTTTTACTTCAAATTGAGGCAATGCCTTTCTGCTCTTGTTTTAGCTTTCTTATATGATAATTCTGACACTTGTATAATCTCAGGTTTAAAAACTGCTGATAATTTTCTTTAAGAAGCAGTAACAGTTTTATGGTTCCTCAGTATAATATTTTTTTAATTTTTTTCCTCATTATGGATCTGGTGTTATATAATGTTCATTTGGTCATGTTATTCTTTTTACCATTTTATTAATATGCATTAAGATGGCACATAATGTTTACAGTGAACTTGAGTATATTTGCACAAATATGTCTCCTCAGAGTTACAACCTTTTCCCCTCTCCCTTTTTGACCCTCTCATGTTTCTCCCTCCCAGTTAACTCCCATTCAGTTTTATGAGATGACTGGATTCTGGGTTTCTCTTGTTAGCGAAACCATTCAATATTTAACTTCTCTGTCTGACCCACTTCACTAAGCGTGAGGGTCTCAAGTTGCATTCATTTACCTACAAAAGCCTCAAAACTATCTGTCTTTATAGAAGACTAGTACTTCAGTGTGTACATATACCATAATTTTTGTACCCGTTTGTCTGTTGATGGGTATTTTAGTGCCTTCCACATTTAGCTATTGTTAGTTGTGCAACTATGAATATAGGTATAAATGTCTTTTTTATATGATGCTTTTCACTCTTTTGGAAAGGTTTTCAAAAGAGGTGCATCACTGGATCAAATGATTTTTTTAAGCCTTTTTAGGAATTTCCATACTGCTATATATAGAGGTCGTACCAGATTACAGTCCCACTGTGTGAGAAGGGTAAGAGGATTCTTTTCCCCCTCAGCCTCTCTAGCATTGATTGCTGTTCTAGTTATTAATAAGCACCATTCTTTCTAGGGTTAGATTATATCTTAGTGATGTTTTAATTTGCATTACTCTAATGGCGAAGGATGTTGAGCATCTGTTCATATATTCACTGGCCATTTGAACCTCTTCACCTAAGAATTATGTATTCACTACTTTTACCCATTTTTAATTATATCCTTGACTTTGAGGGGTCTGCTTTTCTTCAGTTCCTTGTATATTCTAGTCATTAACCTCCTATCTCGTATAGGCAGTAATTTTTTTTGTTCTGTTAGTTCTCACTTCACTCGGTTGTTATGCACTTGTCACTGAGCATCAAAATCAAATCAAAGTGGGTCAAAGACCTAGATATCAAAACTAAAACACTGAATCTCCTGCTTGGAAAATTGAGCAAAAGTCTAAAGGATATAAGTATAGGCAAGGTCTTTCTTAATAAGACATCCAAATGAAAAAGAAAATAGCCTCCCGAATCAACAAATGCTATTATGTTAAATTATAAAAGCTTTGTATGACAAAGGTCAAGTTATTCTTAATAATGTAGAAATATTTTTGTGTAATAAGTGATGACTTATCTTGATTAAAATCTGGAGGAAATCATTACATTTTGTGGGTAGTAGCTTAAATTTAAGTTCAGTTGTTTTAGCATACATGGCAAGCTGAGACTGAACAGTACCAGGTAGGCATGATTGGAATCAACCAAAAGTTTGGTGGCATTTATGGAATACTAAGTCAGAATTGGGGTTTCTTCTTCATGGTTCTGCTTTTTCTAGGACTCTCTTCTTTGGGTTTAGTACAACTGGCTTAAGTTTATGTTTGCTATTTTTCAGGTTAAAAAATCTGTAGCCTTCTATAAGAATTAAAGCTATTTCTCACATTGAAATGTTGACCTACTTAGCAAATAGAAATCTGGATAAAACCACAGAATTTACACAAGTACATTCTCTTGAAACAAATGTCAAGTCTGCTCAAGAGTGTACCTGTAATTGGTCACTCTCTATTTCCTTCTAGTCGTTGATTTCTGCAGGATAGGTGGAATTTATAGTTGCTATATTTTGGAAGATTGGGTCCCTAGATGCTGTTTGACCATATTGAAAAGATAATTCTTTTTTGATATTTTTATTGTGTCTTCTTTCATAACCATATGTAGGACAATAAGTTTTTGCAGCAGCAGAGGTAGGATATGCCAGTGTCTCTTGGTCGCTAACGGATGGCATATTTTTCTCAATTTTAGTAATATTGTTTACTTGCACATATGACTTAACATTTAATATGGTTTTATACGTATAAAATGCATTATAAATTATATCCCACATTGTATAAGTGTAATAGGTTCGGATCTCTAAAATCTTACCTCTGGTTCAAAGTTGGACTCATAGAATAGTTGAAACTTGATCATATGTAAATTCACAAGCAAAATTCAATCAGCCAATTCCTTATACTCATTTTATTTCTATGATATATAACTAATAATAATGGGTGATTAACTTTATAAAAAGTATGGAATGTCATTAAGTCATATATTCTTCCATGTTCACAAAAGTCTAGCTTGGGGAATATAAGTTTTATGTATCTTCTTTATGTTGGCATCTTATTCTTCAAAAATATATATTTGTTGATTTCAGATGAAATAGACTTGTTTTCTTGTAAGAAAAAAATCCAATCTATGTGCCTGTTCCCATAGTGATGGATTAACTAGCACAAATTAAAACATGTATCTGTATTTATTAATTCCTTGAAACATAAAAATTAAAAATGAAAAAGTAAACCAAATAAATTTTGCTAAATAAACTATCATAAGTATGCCATGTGAAAATTATTGCTTTCATTACAAAATACTAGTTCATATTGGCACTACTAACAAGGCATTTTGTATCTATAAATATTCGTATTTTCGATTCTTGTGTGATAAATTAAAGCAATTTTCTAAAATTTAGAAATGAAAAAAGTAAGATTTATTGTTCATGTGTAGTTAAAATGGGGGACAGATATTTAACGGGGAAAGTGGTATATTCTAAAACCATAAGCTTTTGTAAATTTGTATGAATGCTTATGGAGATTTCTAAAATTATCAGAGCATAGATTTGGCCAGTTGGCTTGTAGCAGCAAGACAAAACTGGGTCATACTTCTATATTAATAACTTAGAAAGGGAAAATCAAAGCCATCCAAAGAAGATACAATTGCTTAAAGGAACAGGAGATGCCTATTCTTGTAGACATCACCAGAGTGAAATCAATAATGCAAAGAAAGATAAGTTATCATCAGGATTTTGTGTATTTGGAAGATACACAAATCAAAACATAACAATAACTGATGTGTATTCATTTCAAAATTTCAGGCATCATGCTCAATTTCTTGTCCAGTATCATTAATCATGCTTTTAAGTATTCCTGTTTTCACATCAGCTTGATATTGAATTGTAAATTAATAAATTGCTGGTGTGACATTGTACACATCTTTTAGTTCAGATTATATTTACTAGATTAGGTTATCAGATACAGATTTCTTGAAATTGAGTAGGAAATTTAAATTACTTTTCTCTTCTTTGTGATACTGGGGTTTGAGCAAATAGCCTTCACACTGAGCTCCATTTCCAACCTATCTCTATCTTTGATTTTGAAACAGGGTCACACTGAGTCATTATATTGTCCCAGCAGGCTTGAAGCTGGAATCTTCTTGATAGTCTCATAGAGTACTGTGATTACAGGTCTTTACTATCAGACCCAGAAGAAAATTTACATTTTCAAAGTAAGTTTCCTATTAGAGAAGATGTCCAACTACTTAATATTTAATGTTATTATGTAAATTTATCATTCTTTTCTTTGGGCCTGAGCTCAATGATTCTCACGTCGTTTAAAAATATATTAAGAAATGCATAAATGCCTAAAATTGTATATGACTAAAATGCATATTAAGTGAATCTGGAACTATCATTGTAATGAAAAATGAGCAGCCATGCAGAGAATAAGCTAAGTGGTGAGTTACAGGATCTGATACGTGGCTAGATTCATTAAGTGACCTGTAAAGAGAGGTAATGGAAGTAGGTGTGTCCAGAGGTCACTTCGTTTGTGTGAGGAGTTGAAGTACAGAACAAAACAGAAGCTCAGGAATTTAGGAGTGCAGAGTGCAAGAGAGAGAAAACAGTACAGAAGGGGTAGCGGTGGAAACAAAAGGATGAGCTTGAGGGGAAAAAGGGCCTCATTCTAAACTCTGCTAGTTAATTCCTTAAAAAAAAAAAAGACAAGTTGTGTCTTACCTATCTTTTCAGAAGTATCCTGCCAGAAAGAGAATTAGAAATTATATCACTACTGCAAGATCATTTTTGAATTAAGTAGCAATATTTTTCATTTTATATATGTGATGCATGTATGTGTATGCACTGATGCAGTCTTATAATGCATATATCAAACATCATCTAGCCCTCATAACTATGTATAGTTTTATTTGTTAGAAGTTAAATATAACTTAAAGTTGAATGAGAACTGTATTTGTTTTACTTCACATTTATTTTAGTTCCCAGGATCCACATTAAGTGTTTTTAAACTTTGATGTCCTTATGTTCCTTTATAATGCAGTTCGATTGTTAGATTTGGTGAGCTTTGGTTAGGATCTTAAAGTGTATTTTGTTCCTGGGGTCTTTCCAGATGTGGATTCTTAATTTTTCTTTTTAATTTTGTCAGATAGTTAACATTTTAAACAATGTTTTCCCTATGTAACGAGTAGGTGGAACTATTTCTAATCTTTGAGAATTTTTCTAGGATCTTCATGTAGAAAAAACAGTTGAATTTAATGATTCCTAATATTTTCAGTTCCAATTTTGTTAAGGATTATTGCAATACTTAATTGTACTTTACATTTTAGTCCTAAAAATAATGTTGTAGAAGCAAAGTTTTAGGCTAGTTCTAATGGGGACGGTGCAAGTTCTTTTTTGGGGTATGTAAATAGTTATATGATATTATGAGTGCTATTTTTGTTGTTCATGCTGTTTTTTTGTTTAGTTTTTATTTTTTTCCCTTGTAATTTATCCAGAAATCACTATCAGATTTACATTAAACCATCATAAGTTTCTTTTGAGACTCAGTGCAAGTGAACCTTTCTTTTTTTCTTTTTTAGGAAGTCTCCCATGAAATGTTCCCTCCTTTAAAACACTCAATAAAAAAAATTAGGTTTTAAAATTCATCACTTCTATTCTTCTTTCCTTTACTGCATGTATTTGTCAGCTTTCTCACTTCTGGAACAAATCCCATAGTATCTATGGCTGATTTCAATGGAAGTCAAATATATTTTAAAGAGATGTGTTTGGCTGTCTCTCATGACAGGCAAGATTGCAATTTGACCAAATCAAGAGACTTCTGGAGAGGCGATTGCATCGTGGGGCTACCACATCAATCAGTAAATTAATTCACTGATGCTCACCACTGCCGATACCGTTGGGAGGTGGGGCCTACTTCACAGTAGGTCACTGGGATATGCCTCTCGAGACAGTCCTCTCTTTAAAAGCTAAATTAAATCTTTCCTTTTTTAGTTATTGAAGACAACCAGGACAAACATTATGTCCTATCTTTCTGCGTCTGCCATCCAGGGAACATGGGTATCAGATGCACATTTCAGAGGGCTTTGGTGGCCCAACTCTTATGGTTTTGTTGATTGCAGCTCACAAGGCCTCTTTCTTTGACTAATTATGCTCACTGCCTCCGGATTTCTTCAGCTCACATTTCAGGCATCTCTGACTTTGTGGGGTGTGTGCCCGGCATCTTTGGCTTCGTTCCCATACCTTCATCTCATTCCTCAGGGCCACATTTCCTGATATCCTAGGCTTTTCTAATCTCCACAGTCCCACAACTTTTGCACTCAACATGCCTAGATAGCAGCACGACCTCAATGACACCAAAGTCAGCCCACCAGCTCAGTCAGTGGCCAGGATCCTTTTGAACCATGGTTTCAGTGGTGTTTGAGTGTCTGGATGGCTGAGCATAGTAAGTAATGATGAATCAATTTTCTAGGCAGCTGTTCTGAAGCAAATTCTACTCTCAGATGAAGAGTTTGTAGCTCCTACACATCTAAACTTGTCATGGATGAGGATTTACTGGTTCCTGATATGCCGTTAAGACATCTTATCTAGCGGAAAATAGTTTGAGTGGTGCTAGTCTTTTCAGCAATCATATCTTCCTAGGCTCCGAATTTAATGTGCTTTTATTCAAGAAAAATTTAAGTTATTCAAGTATCTCTGCTTTGTATTTAGCTACAGATTCTCACTATAAATTTGGCTAAAAACATCCATTGGTTCCCATGCTATGACTTCAGGATTAGGCTACCTTAGCATTTCCTTGCCAGATCAGTTAGTATGTTCACTTTAAATTCAGCCGTACAGAAAGATTTAGAGAACAGAGAAGATGTAGATACATTTTTGTGTGTGTGGCAGAGGGAGAAAAATAAAATGCGTGTCAACTAGCCAATTCACAGCAGTTTTCATTCTTAATATAAACTTCATGAGCCTGGCCTTTACTATCTGCCTTCCTATCAGTGTACTAATCAAGTACCCATCAACCTTTATTTAAATAACATGTCACAATATTCCATATCTTCTGCAGTAGCTGCACGTATCATTATATCATCTATTACATATAAATGTAAAACATGATACACGTAATTAGGTATTTATTAGATAAGTGTACAGGATCAAGAGTGGGCGAGTCCACATTAGCTGTCTATGCTGGGAACAAAGTATCCAATAGATGCTCAGTCCAAAACCCTGAAGATGCAGAATAAGAGATCAAGGACGCAGCACCAGTCTGAATTCAAGACTGGAAGCTTCCTTTACAGTAGCTAGTGTATGTCCACATTCCAAGTCTGGAGAAACTGGAAGCTGTGTTCATAGGTGTTGCCAGTAACAAAAGATGCATTTTCCCAGGCAGAATGGAGCTTCATACATGCAAACCCAAATTATCCCTTCATCTCCTTTCATTCCATTCAAACTGCAATTCTCTTGGATGGTGCCACCCAAAATCAGAATATGTCATCCTCTCTCATTTGTCCTATCTGACAGTCATTTTTGGCAGCATCCCACAGACACACTCACAACTGTCTTTTAGTAGACAGCTGGGTATTTTTTATTTAATTATTATTATTTTTGGACAGGATATCAGTCTGCAGCCCAGTCTGGTCTTGAATTCACTATGTAGCCCAAGATGGTCTTGGATTTACAGGAATACTCCTACCTCAGCCTGCCAAGTGCTGGAATCATAGGCATGAACCACCGTACCCAACTTACGTGGTGCTGGGAAATTGAACTCAGGGGCTTGATCTTACTTGGCAAGTACTTTAACTACTATGCCATTTCTTCAGTCCTCTCCGCTGGTTGTTTCTTAATCCAGTCAAATTGATATTCACAATCAATTGCCACATGTGTGCACACCTTTATCTAATACTTAGGTTCCTTGTTTAGGATAGGGTCTTGTTCAGTAGCTAAGGCTAGCCCTGACCTCACTGTGTAGTGCAGACTGGCCTCAAACTCACGACAACCCTTCTGTTTTATCCTTCCAAGTTCTGGGATTACAGGAGGGCCATCCTTGTATATGCTAGGCAGGCACTTGCGCCACTGAGCTATGCCTCAGACTCCATTATCTAACAATTGTAAGCTACTTGAGCTGAAATTTTGCCTGCCATATTTGAAATGATCAGGGGAACCTCACCTCAACATTTATCTTTGAGGATTCCTTCACACTAGTGGAATTATATATCATATGCCCATTAAACGCAGCAAAATAGACTTCTTAAGACATTAACTTTCCTGCAGTTATCACATAGGATTTTTCATAGTACACTAAAGATAAAAAACTTTGATATCCAGAAACTGTACTAAATTATCTTTTTAAGTACCTCTTGAACATTGTGCTTAGTTGTTCTTGGTTAGAAATACACCTTTGTGGCAGAGGACTTACCAAGCAGGTATAGGGTCCTGAGTTTGATCCAAGCATTGCAAAATTAATCTATTTATCTCCATTAACTTGCATACATCCTGCTAACTTAAACTAAAAAAAATCTATAAATATTTTAATAGATAATGTCCTAGTCCATTTTACACTACTGTAGTTGAATATGAAACTAGCTAGTTTATATAGGAGGCTGATTTATGGAGACTGTAAAGTACAATTACCTGGTGTTGCCTTCTGTTAACTTTTTGTTGGATAAAACATATCCGAATCATATGAATAAACCATGTCCACTGTACAACTGCTATGTTTAAAATCATTAGTCAAATCTCCAGACATTCACAGATGGTGAGAGAGAAGGATGTAATCAAAACTTAAGCAATACATTGGTCGTAATGGCGAAGATAAGTACTTTCTGAATCCCAGAGGAGAAACTGTCATTTACTTGAAAGAAGCAATCGAGAAATTAAATAAATTTTTTATATCTAATATTCCCAATGCAAATAATTCATAGTGAGTTTCCATATAATCCATAATTTACCCCAAAACTCACTAGAGTTTGTTGATATGCATCAATTAATGAATTGATTTCTAAAATTTAAATAATCTATATTTTTGATTCAGAAGAAAAAAGAATAATCTAAGCACTATCTAGAAGTTTTAAATTGAAATAGCTCTGCATCTAGGATTGCATATATGAAATCCGCATTTTAGTTTTTCTTCCTTGAAAGCAAGTGGACTGGGATGTTTTTCTTTCTATCTTTCCTTCTTTCTTTCCTTCTTTATTTCATTTTTTTTGTTAAAACCCTTCCTGTCCTTCTGCTACCCTGATGCCCTTACTAGATGTCATAGCCTATATACAAGCAAAAACGTCATCTTACTGGTAGCAGCATCTCAGAAGCTCAGCAAAATCCATGTATATATTTCATCAAGAGTATATTTTTCATGAATCTAATCACATTTATACATTACTAATTTATGTATTAAATTATATTAAACTATGTAATAAAAGTAAGTGTAGATAAGATGCTGCCTTTATTTTAAAAAGACCAAATAGGGAAGACAAAATATGTGGATTAACTGTAATTGAATGACAAATGACACCAGTGCTCAAGCAGTTTGCTAGAGTGTATTCTGAGAGTTAGACAAATCTATATTCACATTCATATCCTACTTCTCTGACCTTCAGCTTTTGTATTTGTGAAGAGCACCTATCTGTATGTGCTGTCATGCTGACTAAACATATTAAAGATAAAGTGCTTCTGAGAATGAATTACTATTACTCACGCTGCAATTATAAACCAAGGACAAATCCACTTAGAAAACTGGAAACTCTGTAGATGTTAAAAATGTTTTAAAGTACAATTAACTGTCAATTATTTGTTCCTTCTGAAGAACTGTAAGAGCAGCTGTTGGAAGTTCAACTTTTCTTATTTGTTTAAGAAGAACTCTATCAACCAAAGACACCTGTGCTTTGAATACCGCTACTTCCCAAGTTTCTTTCTTGAAAAATTAAGCCCAACCTGTCATTCGCCTCAGAAGAGTGTGCAGAGTATTATGGGCTGGCTCATGCCAGTAGACTTGCCCCTGGATTCATCTGCAAACCTTCCTTGGTGGTGTTGAGGTTTTAAGCCATGTAGATAAAGCTAGAACTTACCTGTGGCTTAGCAGCTGGGTGGACAGTTCTGAATTTTCTATGATGTAAAACGAAACAAAAAACAAAAAGGAGAATATCTATTGTCTTAGTCTGATTTTTGGTTGCCATAGTAAAATATCTAAAGATAAGTACCTTATAAAGAACAAGCTTATTTGGTTCATAATTTTGATGAATAAAATATCCAAGCAATATCATACCAGATGAGAAAGATGGCTACAGGCAGAAAGTGTCACACAAGTGGGATTTCATCATTTGTCTACAAAGCTTTCTCTCAAGGACTAACTCTCTTGTTCAGAAATCGCATTCACTCCTCTTACAAGTGTTTCACCGTGGCTGAAAGATCTACCAGTATCTTTACATTAGGGACGAAGCCTTCAGTATGGGAGCACTTACACAGTCAGACCGCATTCAAGTTATAGCATGTTCTTCAGGCGGGTGCGTCCAACTTGCATCTTATGTGTTTGACCTGACTTCAATATAATGAGAAACACTTTAAAAAGGAATTTCTATTACTTTGTGCATTAATTATGCTGTATATTTTGTACACCACCAATGACAATACCCCTTAATTCCAGCAGTCCCCATTCTTTTTGACACCACACACATGTTTAGTGGAAGACAATTTTTCCCAGGACTCGTGTGAATAAGGAAGAGAAGCGAAGGCGGACTGGGTATACAGTAGATTGTTGGAGGATGGTTTTGATATAGCGAGTAGCAGCCGGAGGGGAACAGGGAATGGACCTCCACTTCCTGTGATCGGCAGCAACATTAGATCTAACAGGAGAGGGTTTATATGAGGTAGAGATTTACTCTATGCTCACCTCCTGCTGACTGCTCACCTGGTCTGGGGCCCCATGTTTCCAAGACCGTAAACTAGAACCAGTCTACAGCCCCAGGGGTTGGTGAACCCCACTTTCCTCAATGGACCCTAGGCAAGCCAAGCAAGTTCATGTGTTGGAAACTCCTGCTAGATTTCATGAGGATTAATATATATGATAAAAACAGAGTAAGTGGCAAAGGTTTGGTAATACTAAATAAATGATCCATAATTATTAATTGGATTATTTTTTCTTCAGCTTCCTTTTACTTTACAACACTATAATCATACTCATTTAAGATACTTGTTTTTAGAAATTACATGGGACCTGCTTTAACAGGTAAAAGTAATTATGAGAAATTTATTTTCTTCAATTTGACATTAGTCAAAATTTCCAATAAATTAGCAATTTCTCTTTGACCTTTCTATGTACGATTGTTCCTAAGTTCAAGCAAAAATATTTGAGACCAGTATTGCAGTGAAGTAATGACGATATCCTTGATTTCTCTTCTAAACTTGAATATGTTAAAACGTCCTTGTTTTTTTTTTAAATTCCCAAGCACTGAAAGCTAAATCTTTGAATGAAACAAAAAGAGAAACTAAATGAAAAGCCAAACTAATTTTCCTTAAGCAGTGAACAGCTTTCACAGTGAGTGATTTGGAGCTCTTCAGTGCTACTTATTGAATGTAATCACACATATTTGTCTTGTACAGAATTATATTGTGACACATGCATGGTAAGCAGGCCTGCTGTTATAGAAATTACCCAAGATTTCTTGCTTGAAGTTGCAGCATACAAAAAGAAAGCACGAATAAAGACTTCTTGACAAAAAGCTATTTATTATTTAGGGAAAAATTTGTCAACCTATTAAGTTATGAAGAACACTAAGTTCATTAATATTTATTTATCATTGAATTCATTAATAAAATATCCAAAATATTGAATAAGTGGTGGGGGAAGGAAAGACTGAGGGGGCAGGGTAAGAGTCAAAATTATTGGGCATGTAAGTCAAATATTATTTTTCGTGTGCATATAGATTAGTTTCTTCAAAACAGTATCATCAGCAGTTCTGCATCTTTACTCCCCTTCTGCTTTGTGTGTGTGCATGTGTGTGTGTGTGTGCATGTGTGTGTGTGTCTGTTTATATTTGGACTGTTTAAATGAATGGAGGAGACGGGTAACCTGATAAATCAATGAACAACTTAATAATGGAGTTATAGCAACAAAATTCTGTTTTAGTTCTGATGCACCGGGATAGCGTATGCGAGGATGCATTTGAACTGAAATCTCAAAGATTACCAGATCTTATGGTGTGAATGATTGGGAAGAAGATAGTAAAGGTACAAGACTGAGCGTGACGCTTTTAAAGTTCTAAAAAAATACCAGTGTCCCTGACAACCAAGTAATGGGTGAGTGCTATGAGATAAATCTTCTCAAGAACTTTGAAATAGATCAGTTTATGTGAAAATTACCCAACATACATTGGAAAAATAATATATAGGTCAACTATTACCAACTATTACTCCATGTATAGTCAGGATGTATATATATATATATATATATATATATATATATATATATATATATATGTATGTATACGTATATATGAATGAGAGGCTGTTTTAACTCTTAATGGTTAACTTACATTATGAAGAATTTAGACTAGAAAAAATCCAAGAGAAAAATAAGACTCATGTGTAAACCATTGTCATTTATCTTAAAAGCACATGTCAAAATGAATTCATCAGGCCAAAAGATGAGCTTATTAGAGGTGTGCTGCAAGCGTAGCAGCTGCCGTTAAGTCATCTCAAGACCGTGCTGAGATCGAAGAGAGACAGTGCTCCCAACCCTGTGACAAGTATGCCTGCTAGTTGGTTTCTTGTGCTCTCGGACACACTCAAGACCGGCTGGTTCTTTTCCCAGTGGTCTTTGAACTTCCCTTCACTCATGCTGCTTTTCTGGTTCAGATCTGCTTGAAAGGCCACTGTATTCTATGTGGACAAGCACAATTTGGAGAAAAGTTCTCCAACTTAGCCTCTTATTTCTGCTCATGTTGGTCAAAAACAATTATATCAGATAGATAGCTGTCAAACCTAATTCAAATCAAAGAACTCTTTAGAAGCACTTGAAGGAACCATGTGTTTCATGGAAAGCTATTTTCTTGAAAAATCTTGTTTTCTTAAAGTTCCCTTGTGGCACAACAGATAATCTATGTTATACTCCACTCGCCCCCCAGCCAATTCCTGGGTCATCTTATGTCTCATGTTTCCTAGCATTTGCTTTTTTATTTCCTTCTTGATGCATTTTTCTTGTTAGGATTAAATTTGCCTTCAGGTGGCACTCCATCGTTTGGTTTTCTTGGCAAAGAAACTGCGGATGAAAATAGAACAAAAGAAACTTGAGAACAACATGCTCAGTGAAGTGAGTCAGAAGCAGAAGGTGAAACATCGAATGGTCTCTCTGATATGAGAGACTCAGATCACAACTCTTATGGAACTTAAAACGAAAAACAAAGTGAAACGGGGTAGGGTGGGGAGGGAGGGAGGAGTGGGTAGGGGTAGGGACAAAAGGAGAGTGGGAAAGTCCTTGTCACCTTGACAAGACATACAGGTGCACAAAATGCTAAACTTCATTGTAAACCTTAAATTTTGTGCTTATGTATATCAATAGAATGGGGAAAAAAGAAATTTCACAGGTGGGAGTGAAGGCAGAGAACATTTTTTCTGGTTGCTTTGAACATGTGAAAAAAAAAAAGCTGCTCAGATCTATGTTAGAAATGCTTAAGTATCTCAACCAGGCAAAATGGAAATTAAGTAGAAAGGAAATGGCCTATCCTTTTGCTTTCTTCTATTGGTTAATGTTGCAAATCCCAGAAGCACGAGTGTTGGAGGCTTGATATCCTGGGGCTGCTCACTGGGAAGCTGTGGGAGTGAAATAGTGCAGGTGTCAGTGGGGAGTCTGCAGGCCCTTGGGAGTGAGCCTGGAAGAGGTCTGCAAGGAACACAGGGAGCACAGCTCTTCTGCTTCTGTTCCTCCTCCTCCTCCTCCTTCTTTTTTTTTTTTCTTGTTCATCATCTTCTTCTTTTTTCCTTGACATGAGGTGAACAGTTAGCAACTTTACATTCTTATCCAGGACATATACCAGAGGCTTAAAAGAAATGGGTCTGCCCCATCGTAGATGAGAACCTCTAAAGCCATGATCTGAAACAAACATTTTCTGTTTGTAATTTAATGATTCAGGTATTTTGTAATAATAACAGAAGGCCTAAGAATACATTTTGTTTAAGGTTTTTCAATTTCACTTTTCCTTTTGTGGTTAGAAATAAGTGTCATGATTATTTATCACTATATATTTCCATTTTAATACAGTTGCTTTTCTAATTATTCAAGAACTGTCCAGAATATCAGTCAGAAATTGTCAATATTTTTATAGTTAAACACATTTGAATTGTTAAAAAAATTATTAAATAGATGTTTCATTATCTGTTGTGTTCTGCTCCAAAGTGAATAATTCATGGCAATAAGTAGTTTTCTAACAAGAATATATTATCATGAAATAGACCATATATATCATATTTATGGAGGGAATCGTTGCATTCCTTGGTCCTATATAAATTTTGTTAATATTTTACCTTCATATCTTCACAAGTGATTAATCAGAATACCGAACATCTAAAGGAAAAATCTCATTCTTTGTACTATCTGAGAGTAGAAGTTAAATTCTAACTGTATATAAAGGAGCTGCAGCTGGAGCTCCAGAGGCAGAGATCTTCACACATGGTAGAACAAGATCAATCTCAGAGGAAGGCAGGGGCAGCACACACTGCTCCAGTATCCAGGCATCTGCGCCTTCCAGTGGGCCCCACCTGACACCACTACACAGTATCTATTGGTACATGAGGCTTTTGAGGGACATTAAAGATCCAAACCACAAAGTGAATGCTATTTCCTAGGCCGAGTGATTCATTGCTGCTTTATGAGTCATTTGTCATTTAATCTATTTTGTTAATAAGATTCATTATTATATGAGTTTAATTATTCTAGCATTTGAAAATCCATTCTCTCAGATTTGTAAGAAATCCATCAGCAATGTAGAGAAACACTATTATTTTCACTTTTCATCTGAGCAAAATACAGGGTAAGTACTAGCCCCTCTGATGAGAATATAAAATGTGGGGTTGTGAACAAAATATGAGCCTTCTATTACTAAACAATATATATATGTTTTTCCTAGTAAAATACACCTTTTCTAATAATGGAAATAACTCTTATTTTGGAAGACAAAAATTTCAGAACTAAACAATATATCTATAGTCAAATCTAACAATGTTTGGAAAATCACTTAGAATTATAGTGATTTGTCAGGTGTAAATGTGAAATAATTTATAAAAATTTATACCTTTTTAAGTTTTCCATTTATGAACAGAGTGGCCTTGAAGGTGTTACTTAACGGGTCACTATCTTACTGGCCCAGGGCAAGTAGTGGGCATCAGAACTCAAACATTTGCTCTGAAGTGTTTGTAATTTAATAAGTATAATTAGAGAGCTTGCAGATTGCAGTGCCCACAGGTAGCGCATAGCTACTAGTATAAATGTAATTATGAGTCCTTCTATAGGTATAAAAGAAAATTCTGCTTTGATTTACCATCCTGGATAAATTATAGCAATGTACACAATTCCTAATACATTAAATTCTATGACAGTATTTGAACTATCGATAAATCTTTACAACTTTTCATAGATTTAGGAAAATAATATTATAGTTATTCTGTAACTGTTTAGGAAAATAGAAAAAAAGAGCTTGAAGAGTAGTATTGAAGCCCGTGCAAAGACAAATTAGATTTACAGTAAACATTGAGGGGGAGCAAATCTCAGTACATGCCTATAATCCCATAAGTCTCAAAGGCTGAAGCAGGAGAATTATGAATTTAAGGCCACCTTTGAAAAATAGCAACTTATAAGACCTTATGTCAAAATACAAAACAAAAACAAGGCAAAGTCTCTGGATTCCATCCTCAATACTATATGAAGGAGAAAAATTGTGCATGGAGAGATCTTAACCTAGTATTTCAAAACTAAAAGGCTCCAAATAACAAGGTAAACAGTGAATTCATTTTTTAGAATTTTTTTTTTCTAATTTTTTCAGGTTCCAAATAATTGAAAACAGTGAATCCATTTTTCAGATATTTTTCCTAAGCATTCGAGAGAAATTTCTGAGAGCACGCATATTTCCCTGTAACAGTTACACGTGTGCCTCCTCTAGAAGACCTAATTTTAGTTTCAATCTTGGTAACCTCCCTAGTGAGCACATCAATTCTTTCATTAATGTTATTCAGAGTTTTGATAAATACGTTAATTACAGTCTAGAAAATTTTATGTATTTTACATGTCCCCATTATGGCTAAAAAGTAGACAACAGTAGAAAACAGAGCACAGCAGTCCAGTATTCTATTTAGGGGGATTCAGCTTATCTACATTTATATCTAGTGCTTCATCTTCTCTTACAAATTTGATAGTTTTCATTCAAGAAGAATTTTCTACCTTGCCATATTCTGAAAGCTGATGTTGATATTGCTGTATTAGCAAGTGTGCTTTTAATACTCACTAGAGAGTTTCCCAGACATCTGAGCCAGACAAACCCCAGTGTGGTGGGAAATTTGTGAGTCAGAATCAATCAATGAACATATTTGAAATTAAGGCAAATGAAGGGATTCTCCCAAATGTAGTATGACCTCACCAGATAGTGCCATCCAAACTATTTCCCCAAGAACGCCTCAGAGCTATAGAGCCCAAGGCTGTTCACTGTCTTTCACAGCCAGCTTCCACCATTCACTATCACACTGGTGGCAACATGGAAACTACTGAACACATTTGCTCAGAAAAAAGAAATTGGACTTTTTTTGATTTGAAACTCTACCCCAAAACTCCACCTAGATAATTAGGTGAAAAGAAGTGACATAGTATCCTAATAACTCACTTTTCCCATAACCCACTACTACCATTCTGTTTGTGGTTTATAGTCTGTATTTACTGTTCTGGTTATTTTTCTGATGATCTGGAAAATATTACCAATGAACCATGGAGGGTGGAGAAGGCTGAGCAGCAGAGCTTCTGCCACTGTGTGTGGCTATTAATCAAGATGATGCATTGCTCAGACAGCTGCCTGGGAACGGCAGGAGGCAGATGGCTGCTGCCTTCCGAGCATGTCAGAAGTTTATTTGCCACTGTGAATATGGAAAATGTGAATGTCAATTCTACACATTTAAAGGAGGTGCAAATGGATCCAGAGAGCTTCAAGAAACATCAGGTTGGATGTGACTTCATGTCCTTACAATAGCTGTCATATGCTTTTTGAGATATGCAAGGGGCATGTACATAGTACTTCTCATCGTACTGAGGTGGGGATGTACATCTAAGTGGCACGAATACACCTAAATGGCATTCTTACAGAGCTCAACATATATTGGGTTACATAGTTTTTAATGATTTTATGCAAACATTGCATGCCTTCATGGCAAGAATATGTGCAATGGCTTTATCAGAACTGACCATGCAGTATAAGGCATTTAGTGAAGATTTATGAAGTTAGGCTTGTGCTATCTGCCATTATGAGGTAAAGATATGCTAACACAATTTAGAACACCAGAGGAACCTGAATTTCAGGAAAAAATGTGGAGGCTGGAATCAACTTGGAAGGTTTAATAAGATATAAACAAGTAGATTGGATGGATAATAATTCCACCTAATATTTTACCTTACCATTGAGAGTGTTCAAGAAAGTTTGTACTCATATATAAAGCAGGTGAATATTTTGCTACCAAAACAATTTAACTTAAAGGTGAGCAGCGATTAAGGACAAGCAAGACAGGGGTTGGAAATTGTAAGTTTAAATTGAAGCCAGTTTTTATTGGCTGATACTAACATTCATTCTACAAAGACTGTGGTTCACAGAAAAAGAGCAATTTTTTCTTGTCCTTGGTGTGGCTGGTTGGACTCCTATGGACCACTGTGCTTCTATGATTGGAGTGTCATATAAAAGTCCAGTAGATATATAATCTGTATTGAGATATGTGGAATTTGTTTATGACCACAAATCAGAATTTACTGAAATAGACACATCAGTTCACCAATCAGTGAGAATATGCAGTTCAATAAGAAAAAAAATAAATTTCTGTTGTAAAGGAAAGAATAATTATGGCACATTTTTGTGCCATATGGTATATTGAACAATATTTTAATCTCTCCACCATAGATACATGATTCAACAAATTGTTTGTAATTTAATTTCATTGCTAAAATGGGATAAAAAGCACATTAATTTAGACAATGACTGTAGGAATCAGATCATATTTTGAGACAGATTTGAAGCACAAAATGCCCAGAATTACTATGTATTAGGCATCAAAAGGGGCTAGCATTTGGGGGAAAACAGAAACACCACAAACATTATTAAATACTTTCATCAAAATATAAAATAGTGTATTTCTGCTTAGGTTATAAAAATCTGTAAATTCCATCAATTCAAACTAATAACAAGAAAAAATCTAGATGATTTGTAATATTATAAGCTATCTCCAGCCCAGGATATGGCTACAGCAGCAGGGTAGACATGTAACTGTATTCAGGAGGAAATGAAACAAAACGCTGGCTCAGCTCTTGGGAAGTGATGGACAGAAAGCATGCTGGGCAGCCTACAAATGGAGAAGAACAGGGAAGAAGGATTTTATGACGTATTGAATGATGAGTTTGGTCTAGTGTACTCTTACAGGACATGTGTGAGTCTCAGGAACATGTAGTTTGTGCCTGCTGACAGGCTCTTCTCCATGGATCTCAACAGGACACATGGGAGGTAGAGAGAGGCAGAGTGGAGAAGGGAAGCTGATATCATGAATTCTTTGTTTGTTTGTTTGTTTGTTGTTGTTGGTTTTTTTTTTTTGAGACAGGGTCTCGCTCTGTGGTCCAGGCTGGTCCTGAACTCACTATGGAGCCCAGGCTGGCCTTGGACTCACGGCAATCCTCCTGTCTCAGCCTCCTGAGTGCTGGGATTACAGACGAGCGCCACCACGCCCAGCTTATGTGGTGCTGGGGAATCGAACTCGGGTACTTAGCGCTTGGCTTAGCGCTTGTTCAAGCGCTTTAAACTCTGAGCCATTCCTCCAGCCCCAATTATGAATTTTTGAATCAAAGGGAAAATGGGCCTTATAAACATCGCAAAGCTCTACACAGACCAATCTCTGCAGTAAAACAAAAGCCTCAGGCCTCTGGGAGGAAGGCGGCAAGATTTATAAGCCTTGGCACACAAACAAAAACACGGTATACCTCAGAGAAGAATTTTTTTTTAAGAATTTAGATATCATTAGAGAGAGGAAGCAAATTTTTTTATGTTCAATTAATTTGAAAAGTCCTAATGCTAAAGTTTAGGATCTCTGAGTAAGCACAGTCACTAAAACTATCAGACATTAGATTTTATTTATTTATTCATTCATTTACTTATTTTGCTTCTGCATAGTGTGGGGGATTGAACCTAGGGTCTTCACGTTGAACTACATTCCTACTTCATTATTTTTATTGTTGTTGTTATTATTATTATTTTGAAGCAGGGTCTTGCTCAGTTCCTCATATGGGGTTCCAACATGTAATCTTCTGCCTGCTCTTGAGAAAGCTATGATTGGCAGCTGTTAAAGTAACCAATTAAGACAACAAGCCAGAGAACAAGTCATTAACCACTTACTGAGGTATTAATAGTGTAAATGAGGGGCTAGCCCGCAGAAGGAAGCTTCTCTTCCCTTTTGATTTTCTCCCATGGAATGGTTTGCCAGTTAATGAGAGCAATCAGAAAAGACATGAGAATTATAACACTGCAGCAGGAACCTTGAACGGAAGGCTGCCTACGTGCACGCCTGAGTGAGATAAGGTAGCCAGAAAGAGAGAGGAGTGCAAAAGTGCTGAGTATCTAATCAGAGCGGAGAAATGTGTCTTTATACCCACCACGCCCTTAAGGAGTTCACGGTAGAGGCATCTGAGTAAAGACTTTACCAAAGAATCCAGGTAAAGATTTCTGACAGTGGGCAGGACGTTAAGATTCTTATTTTTCCCCCATTTTATTGATATGTATAAGTGCACAATTTAAGGGTTACGATGAAGTTTAGGATTTTGTGCACATTGGTATCTTGTCAATGTGACAAGGACTTTCCCACTCTCCTTTCATCCCTCCCCTTCATCACCCCCCTCCCCCTCCACACACACACACTACCCCCCTGTTTCACTTTGTTTTTTGTTTTAAGTTCCAAGAGAGTGATGATCTGGAACTCTCATATCAGAGAGACCATTCGGTGTTTCACCTTCTGCTTCTGACTTCCTTCATTAAGCATGATGCTCTCAAGTTTTTTCCATTTGCCTGCAAAGGCCTCCACGCTGCTGGACTTTATAGATGCGTAGTATTCCATTGTGTATAAATACCACAGTTTGTGTATCCATCGGTCTGTTGATGGGTATTTTGGTGGTTTCCATATTTTAGCTGTTGTTCGTTGTGCTGCTATAAACATGGGTATACATATATCTCTGTTATGTGTTGTTTTGGCCTCTTTTGAATATATTTCCAGGAGGGGTGTCAAGGGGATATTTATTTCTAGTCTTTAGAGATTTCCATACTGCTTTCCAAAGTGGTTGTATGAATTTACATTCCCACCAGCAGTGCAGGAGGGTTCCTTTCTCCCCAAAGCCTCACCAGCACTGACTGCTTGCAGATATAGGCCATTCTCTCTGGAGTGAGATGCTATCTTAGCATTGTTTTGATTTAAAAGAGCCTGGCTGTCCAGTGCGGCTGGATCCATGGACCGTGGGTATGTTTAGAATTCAATACACCACATGCAAGTCTTGTGGAGAGAGGCTTTCTTTTTGGAGGCCAGACAGGTTCATCCTTTTGACATATCTATGGCTGGACCAGAGAAATCGTTATAGCTTTCTGGCCAAGAGCTGAACCTTTTGGTAATGAGCAATTTATAAATGTTGTGAAGAGTAAACTATGATGAAAAGATGAGAAAGTACAAAACGAGAGAGAAGAGAGTGCAACAAGAGGCTTAAGCAAAACTCCATTGAAGGTAACAAGGATCAGAACAAAACCCGAACACGGCTCAGCCTCTGATTTCTTCCACGTAGCCCATACAATAATAGCCTAGCACAAGAAGAGCCACCTTTGCTGTATTAATTACCAGATGCATTTTTATTCTCCCCATGTCTAATTATTAATATAAAAATAGAGACAGACACAATAAAGCAAGTAAAAAGGAAAGCCACTGTCAGTAGACAAAACTGTGGATAGAATGAGGCTTACAGAAAATCCATATATTAATAACAATTTGCTAAATTCTTCTAGAAAGCAGAGTGAGAAAATATAAACATGGCATCCGAAGGCTGTGAGAACATGTCAAAGTTTAATATATATTTCACTGAAATTTCTGAAAATAAGAGAGACAATGAAAGAAAATCTAATTGAAAAAGAATAACTCAAAGTATTCAAAATCAATTGAAGACATTAGACCACGGATTTGACAACTTTAGATTAACACCAAATAATAAAAAGTCTGAAAATAAAATTAGATATATTGTATTCAAATTGTTAAAGGACAAAACAAAGAAGCAGTCAGGAAGGCATACGCAGAAAATAGGCTGAATCCAGATGAAAAAGAGACACAACTTGCATTCAGTATGCGTGCACACTGACTAGCTGACCATAGACTGACACTTTCAAAGTGCTACAAGAAAAAATAAACACCTCAAAAAGTAGCTGTTAATCTGGGAAGATAAGATCAGCAGAAATATCTTTAAAATTGAAAGTATAATTTCAAATTGAAATCAAAATAAGTGAAGGGGATTGATTAACAGCAGCTAAGCACTGTGAGAAATTTTAAAGAAGGAATTCCAGGTATAAGGAATAATATTTCTGAATAAAACTTGAACCTATACAGAGAGAAAAAAGATGTCTGTATGTGCCAAGAAAAACCAAGATTTCATCTTCAGATTATGTAGAGAACCTTAATATTGATTCTAATTTATTCTCTAATTTGAATAAAACATTTAAATTTTTGTATCTCTTTGATACTTCATCAAAGATTGTATTTGAAAAGCAGGTAGTCATAGAAAAGATGCTGAGTGTTATTAACTAGCAAAATTTAAGGTAAAACAAAAACATGGTCGAATGTAGTAGCATACGTCTCAAGTCCCAGCTACAGGGTCTGATGGTCAGGAAGATTACATGAGTGCAAGCATTCAAGGCCAATCTGTACAACATAGTGAGACTCCACTTCAAAAACAAGTGCAATTATATACATCTTTAAGAACAGATGAAATTAGTTGTGCATGAACAGATGACAATTCTAAGAGCTACCAAGACTGTGAAGCGGCTTTAATTCATGTGGTTTTGGTAGTGGGAATGTGAACTATTTACAGCTGCTTTTGAAAAGACTTGGTCAGTTTTGTACATTTTTAAAAAGAATTTTACATCTATATACTTTTTCACCCAGATAAATGGAAAATACTTACATAATCATCTTTATACAAACACTTATCATGACCTTATCCATAATCATAAAGCACTCATATTGTCAATATCCAAATACCCAATAGATGAAAAGTAACCACTTACCATTTGATGAATTACAAAATGGAATGTTGTAATGAAATATTAATACACACACCATAGATGAATTACAAATATACCATCATAAATATTACCATAAAGACTTACTACCTTAATGTCTCTCTTTTATGACATTCAGCCAAATAAACACCATCCATAGTAAAGAAATAAGTGATTTCTGTGGATTGAATTTATGGGAAATATTTTCCTACAAAGGAACAAGAGGAACTTTGAGGCTTATTAAATTATTCGACGTGTGGTTGTATTTATGGTTGCATAACCCTATGTATTCTTCAAAATTCATAGAGTTATGACTTTAATGTTATTTTCATTATATGCAAATTATAATTCAAAGAAGACATTTTGCAATAGGTGTGCAAAGTTTCTGTGACTAAGAGTTATGGAAGGAAATCTAACAGAAAATGTACAGTCCTCTGTAGAATTGGTGACAGTATCATGCATTATGGATGCAATTTCTGCTTCCCATTAGATGGCTCAGGTTTTGGTGGTTATCAGTCTCTTTGTAGTTTTGCTCCTCTGAATGAAATTCCAGGAAATGTTACAAGTCACCTTTCAAATATTTGAGTTATGGGAAAAGGAACTATTGATCAAGTTCTGAGAAGGCACTGAGGAGTGTTTGGCCTTCTCTTAAAAATTGCTGTAGCTGGAACTCAGTGTCTCTTGCAAAAAGTTCATTGTATTAAAATCTTTGTAGGCTTTTGGGAAGCGATTGAATTATGGGGGTACTAACCTTATAAGTGGATTAATAAAATCATATTTTATGACATTTCTAGATAGTTATGGACTTGATTGGTCTAAATTGTTTATCATTAGTAAAACTATTAATATGTATATGCGTGGAGTATGGTTTTATGGAAAATGTCATGTAATACAATTATAAATTCTAAATGTTACTTTATAATAAATCAGCCACATTTTACACTCTTCCTATAATATCCAGATACCTCATGTCGATTATCAGAAAGAGAATGAACCACATGCAACAACATAGGAATTTGGAAAAGGTACTACTGATCTTCAGAATTCTCTATAGTTTATGACTTGTGATTACTTTCGTCTTTGAAATTATTGCCAGGTATTTAGTACTTAATAAAGAATAAACTACATGATTCACATTAATCTGATTTGATAATTTTATCTTTTGTGCTATGTCAATCAGATAATAAAGAACAACTATTACGTTGACTGATAACACTTTGCTCTCAGTTATTTCTTAACCCTGCAACTCCAACAAATCCAAAGTGCATCTACTTTCATTTTTCATGTGCAAATAATGAAACTCCAAGTTCTGACTGGTTAAGTATAGAGCAAAAAGTCTTTTATGACACCCAGTCTAAAGGCAGAGCAGGCTCCAGTATTGCTTGCTTTGGTTGACAGCATGGCACTCACAAGGCCATGTGTTCTTTGTGTCCCCATTTTCTGCCATTTCAGCGTGTGCTTCTTCCTCAAGCTGTTAGCAAGAAGATTGAAATTGTCCCCCAATACATGCAGGCAACATCTACAGGAAGATACATTTACTAGAGCATGCCGAGAAGGTTCAGGGAAGTTTTTATGTTGCTCTTGTATTTCACAGTTTTCTTATTTGGATTAGATGCTCATCAAAAAGAATTAAATTGATACTTGAACAATTGGATATATTCTTGGGACCAGATATTATGTCTCTTTACTGCAACCCATGACTATGACAAAAGGCGTGGCTATTCAATAAAAAGGGAGTTGTATCGGATAAGAAAAGGAAAAGGGTGATGTTATGCAGTCAAGCAACATAATCTATTATATAACACAAGAGAGATTTATAATTTGTAATTGCAGTAGTGACCAAAATGCAATATTTAACTTGAGTCATGATTTTATTAATATGTATACTAAGAATACTGAAACCATGTGATGCACACGAAAAAAATTCTACAAGATCTCAGAAGCCCAGAGGGTCTCTGACATTTGACACACATCATTGTTCCACTTATTCATTCCTATTCCCAGCTCATAGTGATGGAAATGGTACTCCAGATTAGGCACATTTGATGAAATGGAACAAACTCTTAGAAACACTTAAATGATTGACACTGACTCAGGAAGAATCAGAAATTTTTTTTGAAGTGGAGATTGAATTTGATATCAAAAACATTACCTAGACATTAGCTTCTGGGTTTCATGTATGCCCATGGTGAATTCTGCAATATATTTAAACAGCTATTATTATCAATTATTCCATGAAATGCATAAAAGAGAAGCATTTCCAAATACATTTACAAGAAAGCAGGCCTTTGAATAAAAAATAAGCAACACAGCAACAAGAAAATAAAAATGTAAGTCCACAAATGTTAGTTCTGGTGGAAGCATTACATGCAGTGATTGCAAATCCATAGTAAGAATATAAATATTTATTTCTGCAACGACAAAACCTTGTCCTTTCCCGGTTGGAAGTGGACCAGTATACTCAGCTTGCCCCTATGTTGCAGGTTGATCACCTCAAGGAACGGTACCGTATTGGAGACCAAGTGTTGGCCTCTGAAACTGGTAGAATGTGCATGCAGCGGATTGTGTTTAGCTAGGTCTGCCTTGGTGAGTGCAAATCCACATTGTTGAGCCCATGCATAACCTCCATCCCTGCCACCCTGGCCACTTTGCTAATGAGTCCCATTAGGCAGTGACAGGGGCAGTAGAGGAAAAAAGTTGACTGCTTTGTACAGAATGAATCATCCTGTCCACTTGACTATTAAAATTTTCTTCTCCTGAGGTCACTTTTCAAAGAGCATTTCCACGGAATGGAAATCTTTACATCCTTCACTCACATGGAGAAGTTGATCCACATGTCTCATTCCCAAATGCATTTCTCTCCAATCTTCCAGTTACATTTCTTCCATGACCTGAGACAGCTCATCTCGTTGGCTATAACCCATGAGTCAGTACATAGTTGCCCATCAGGCTAGTTTATCTCGTAAGTAAAGCGTACAACCAGAGGCAATCCCTGAAATTCTGCCCACAGTGAAGACATTCCTTCATTACTGTCCTTCGGGGATGATCTTTGAGGAGGGAGGAGGGTGGGCCACAAGGCTAAAGCTGTTCATTTTTGTGCAGTTCCTGCATGATGTGCAGAGCCATTTGTA
This sequence comes from Ctenodactylus gundi, assembly GCA_004027205.1. Lineage (NCBI taxonomy): Eukaryota > Metazoa > Chordata > Mammalia > Rodentia > Ctenodactylidae > Ctenodactylus > Ctenodactylus gundi. The sequence goes on from PVKB01005760.1 coordinate 41,901, forward strand.
GAGCAAGACTTCTCTTCCTCTGTCAACTGATCTGGGTCACAGGTACAAGCCGGAAGACACAGGACAGGACAGCACAAGTGAGCACCACGCGTGTGTGTCACTTCCACGTGTAATTTAGCTCTGCCTTCTGGAACTTCTTGATCCTAATTACACACACACCACTTCCATTTGATGATGGGCTGCCGTTTCTCATATCTGACTTGTGACTCTGTGGGTCAAATAGCACCCAGTTCATAGTGAGCAGCTGAGGTTGGATGATAGCCTCATATCCCACGATTGAGCATTCAGTTTCCACTAAAGTTCACTAGCAAGCCAGCAGCTGCTTATCAAAGGGATAACAGCTATCTGCAGGTGACAGCAGAGCCTTGCTTCAGAAGCCTAAGGGCTCCCAATGTGATTTATATAATGGTAAAACCTCTTCCAAGTGAAGAAGCTGTAATAATCTTTCTTTTTATTTACTTTCTATTTAGTTCAAGCTACCAGGTATTACTTGGCCCACCCATACTCAGCGCAGATATTACTTGATGGCTCATGTGTCAATCACACAGACAAAGCTGTCCTATAAATTACCTGGGCATTTCCCAACTCCATTAAGTTGACATAATTCTTTTTACAGTTACAAAAAGTACAAAAGATTAGTCATGTTTTTAGTATTACATAGTAATATTTTTCATAAAATTATTACAGAGAGGCAATAAATTCATGATGTAGTTTGTGCTTTCAGTTTAATCCTCATTTCACTATTTTTTTTCTTACACTGGCCTCATATTTTCCAATTGTCCCTTGTAACAATCGCCCTTTAAGTAACCTGAATCCCCTGTTAGCTGCAAAATCCCTAGTACTGTGTTGGAACATTAATAAAGAAATTCAACAGGCCAATGGATACACAAACTGTGGTATTTATACACAATGGAATACTATGCATCTATAAAGTCCAACAGCGTGGAGGCTTTTGCAGGCAAATGGAAGTTGAGAACATCATGCTTAGTGAAGTGAGTCAGAAGCAGAAGGTGAAACATCAAATGGTCTCTCTGATATGAGAGACCCAGATCACAACACCTATGGAACTTAAGACGAAAAACAAAGTGAAAGGGGGGGGGGAGGGTAGGGTGGGGGAGGAGGGAGGCTTGGGTAGGAGGAGGGGCAAAAGGGGAGTGGGAAAGTCCTTGTCATCTTGACAAGATACGTAGGTGCACAAAATGCTCAACTTCCTTGTAAACTTTAAATTTTGCACTTATACATATCAATAAAATGGGGGAAAAAGAAATTCAAGAAAACTACAAAGTATTTAGATATGAAAACATTGTATTGGCTACTCCTCAAGAATCATTATTTATGTTATATAATGATATATCACTGACTTTCTTTATTCAGAAGACCAAATTTTCAATTTGCTTTTACATCAGAAATATATTTTAACTCCTCTCATAGCTTAAATTTTTCTCCTCTTCTTATTCAAACTCACCACCATTGTCTTAGTCACATTCTCATTGCTGTGACAGAATACCTGATATCACAACTGATGGGAAGAATAACTTAATTTGCCCACAGATTTACAAGGTCTCACGCAGTCCACTTATGTGCAGCTGGCAATGGTTGGAAGGCAGAGGTGGAGAGCTGCTTACAACTTTGCAGACAGAGAGCCTAGTGACTGAGGAGTCAAGAATGTTACCAAGGCAAGGCTAGAGCTTTCCCTAGAATTTCCACTAACCATTAGTTAACTATGACTTTAATGGAATGATATGTTGTCATTATTATCATCTGCAGTTACAATTTTTACAGTTAGAAATCAACAAAACAAGGCATGCACCATCTTAGTTTTTGAGTAAGAGTTATTTAATTAATTTTTGTACTCGTGCCTACAGATTTTCTATCCAAAGAATCTTGTCATTCTAAGCTGCTGCTTCTTCATTATAGGTACTCTATATTTTGTTTTTCTAAAATTTTTAATATTAAAGACTTAAAAAAACAAGTATGTATAAATGATGAAGTTCTTCCAAAAAAGTATAATGAAAATCACCATTACAATTAAAGAATATTTGCTTCATAAGTAGTATGGCCATTAGTATCTAAGCACATCTTGAAAAGGAAACTCAAGAGTAACCCTTGCCACTAAAGACTTTAAGTTATGCTTTAAAATTTTGGGGACACATTCCAATAGAAAATTTTGGTACTAGCTAAATAAAAGAAGCTGTCATTCTCAGATGGCTAAATGACCAGAGTGGGGCTTTCACACAAGTCATTTACCAAGGCATTTAGGTTTTCACAGCAACCCAAAGTAAAGATGACAGTTCTTGTAGAACTTGAACTTTTTGTAATTTTTACATCTAATTCATAAATTTTATTTTCAATCCTCTATCTCAAAATCAAAAAAATCAAGTTGCTTCAAAGTCAATATTTAAGGGCAGTGGGTTTTCTTTTTCTTTTTTCCCATTTTATTGATATGTATAAGTGCAAAATTTAATGGAGTTGCGCCTTTTATGCACATACGTATCTTGTCAAGGTGACAAGGGCTTTCCCACTCTCCTTTTGTCCCTTCCCCTACCTTCCCCTCCCTCCATCCTCCCCTACCCGACCCACCAGTTTCACTTTGTTTCTCGTTTTAAGTTCCATAGGAGTTGTGTTCTGGGACTCATATCAGAGAGACGATTCAATGTTTCACCTTCTGCTTCTGACTCACTTCACTGAGCATGATGTTCTCAACTTCCATTTGCCTGTAAAAGCCTCCACATTGTTGGACTTTATTGATGCATAGTATTCCATTGTGTATAAATACCACAATTTGTGTATCCGCTGGTCTGTTGATGGGTATTTTGGTGACTTCCATATTTTACCTATTGTTAGTTGTGCTGCTATGAACATGGCTGTACACATAACTCTGTTATGTGTTGTTATGGCCTCTTTTGGATATATTCCCAGAAGAGGTGTCCCTGGATCGAAGGGGATATTTATTTCCAGCCTATTGAGTGCTCTCCATACTGCTTTCCAAAGGGGTTGTACAAATTTACATTCCCATCAGCAGTGCAGAAGGGTTCCTTTTTCCCAGCAGCCATGCCAGCACTAATTACTATTTGACTTGTTGATATATAGTCTATTCTCACTGGGGTGAGATGGTATCTTAGCATTGTTTTGATTTGCATTTCTCTTATGGCTAGAGATGGTGAACATCTTTTCATGTATCTATTGGCTTTTTGCATGTCTTCATGAGTGAACTGTCTCTTCATTTCATTAGAGAGCAGTAGGTTTTCAATTAACTTTTTGTCATTGTCATCACTTGAGTGATTTAAATTGAGTTGTACAAGACTTGCCAAATCCTTGCATTGTCAGTATTATGTTTGAAGCAGTAAATTCACTTTAAGATTCTAGAACAACTTGGAAAAACAAAACAAAACAATAACAGACAAAAACCTCTTTATCTTACAATATTGCATATCTTACTGTAAACGTGGTATTTAATTGGATATCTTTGGAGCTAAGCACAGGGCATTTTAGTTTCCAAATGAACAATTTTGAGCATGACTTACAAAAGGGACAGAATGTTCAGTACCTCTTGTAAGTTATTCTGACTTCACACTCAGCCAGTTTTAGGGCCACTTTTCAGACAGCCTATTGCTGTTCCATGCTGCTGTATTCCTGTAGGGGTCTTTATTGTACCATATTAAGTATTCATAACATCTAACCTGACAGGCAGTTTTTAGGGGTCTTGTTCTTTACCTTGTAGAAGCTCTGTATGAAAGATGTGCAGATGCCACTCTTTGAACTCCCACTTCCTGCATCCACCTTTGGCGATCAGATAATGTCCTTATTGAAGTCACCAAAAATTTCATGTCTTTTTCTGTAGGTCAATAGATGCTGACTCATGCAACATTTACATAATTAAAGGGATCATTCAACTGTATATTTGCAAAACACATATAATCTGCTTCAAGGTGAATTCTTCAAGGTAGAAGGAAGAGAAACAAGATTGTTAAAAATTCTTTGCAGATTTATAGGTTATTTACTTTATTTTGTGCCATTGCAACAGAATACCTGACACTGGGTAATTTATAATGAACTGAGGTTTTTGGAACCACAAGTCTGCAGACTGAACAGTCCAATACCATGTTCTGGTAAGTACGAGAAGTCGAATTCCAAGATGGTACCCTGAATATTCTGTCCTCCTCTGGGTAGTAGGAATGCATTTGCTTCACAAAGTGAAAGGGCATAATCAAAGAGAGGCAAAGGCATGGAACTTAACTTTGAATAATGATATTAATTTAATTCGGGAGGGCTCCACCTTTGCAGTCCTAGAATTTCTATCCTGTGACTCAACTACAATAATAACATTGAAACTGTATCACCAATAAGAGATTACAAAAACCTAAGGAAGTGACAGTGTAAGAAAAATATAATTTGAAAAAGTTTAAGAAAATATTGATAGGGCAAACTTCATTCATGAGCGATGTGATTATTGTGGAAGAAAATAACCAATAGAACTGTGGTCATGTGATGATGATGCAATCATCTTGGGTAAGTTATGAAGGAAAAGTTTTGATAAGAGCAGATATAAATTACACTTTGAGCAAACTGAAATCTATGTATGTACTGAGACACTTGAAATAAAAACTCATCTCGGATATAAAAAATTAAGCATCTTTAACAGATTAATTGTGGTTCAAGCCAGAAAAATGAAGGTTGTTTCAAGGTCAAAGATTATAAAGAAGGCTCAAAAGACAGTACAGATATGGGGCAGTATCAATCTTACAGAGGTAAGTAGGAGGGGATATCCACAAAGTATCCATCAGATGGAGGAGAACAGAGGTATTTTAAAAGATATTTGAAAGTGGTAACTCATTGTTTATCTGTCAATTAATTAATGAACTATCAGAGTCAAACAAGTTTGAAAATCAGGAACCCTGAGAGCAATTGTATTACATTTGCGGGTAGCAACAATAAAAAATTTTGACTACAAAATTAAACAAGCAGAATTATCCTTGTCCTACTGTCTCTCAAATCAAAAGCTTTCACAGTTTGCTTTTATTTCAGAAGTGCAATGACTCTACAGAGAAAACGTATTCAAAACAAATGCTTCAACTTACATGAATTTTGCGAGTGTAAAGAGTAAACTAACGTGCTGAAAGAAATAGAACAGAGCATTTCGAAAGTGCATTAGGGACCTCAATTTTGCTGTCATAGCCATTATAACCCTCAACTTAGGAAACTTTGCCAGCAGAAATACTTGATGTATTTAAAATCCTAGGCACAGACAATCATCTCTGATTTCTTTTCTTTAGCTACAATTTAAGTGTGTGAAATACTCCTCAAAGAACATTTTCTGTTATTCATAGCACTTAAAAAGGAGTGCATTTTCCTGGGATAATTACATGAGTAGATTACTCGGTGCAATCCTATAAGTAAAAGTTGAAGTTGGTATACACGAAATCACCCCTCTAAGTCAGCCTCCTCTCATCTATGGCTTCACCTGACACAACTTACCTGAAGTTATCCATGACACAAAAATATTACATTGAAAATGCAATATGAAATCATTATATTGTGCTGAGGATTGGCATGAAGTCTGTCGCCCTTTTGCTCTGTCCTCAGAGTGTAATTCTTTCCTTCTTGCAGCCTGTACCCACCCTGCCTCAGCCACCCAATTCCTGCCTGGTCGTTATTTAGTATTCCCCTTAGTTATCACATGGACTGTTAGTTATTTGTAGAGTTTGTGTACAAGTAGCTCTTACTTTATTTAACGATGGCCCCAAGAGCAAGGTGAAAAAGAAGCACCTTTTGATACTGAGGAAAACAGGAAAAAAAAAAAAGATAGTGAAGGTTTTGTGTTTAGGGTTGGGTACTTCTCATAGCTTTGAACACACGTTGAGAATCTCAAAATGCATTGTTCAGAGGAAAAAGATATTTTAATGTGATGTATAAATTCCTTTATCTTAACAGCATTCACCAGTTTGTTCCTGAGGATTTTCTTAAAAGGTACCATGTTTTTAAATAAGAAGGCATAGGAATAAGTTAAATATATACATTTGATTGGTAACCTTTGATAAGTGGAGATACTCAGTCATATATGGCCTGTACAAAGAAAAAATTACCTTTGTATGTGAATTGTTGAACAAAGAAGACCAAGGATACTTTTAAAAAGTAAAACATAAGGAAAGAAGAGAGAACAAAATTTGATTATACCATGTAGATTTTTGACTGAGAACAGGCCTCTAGAGACAGAATCTCCAATATATCAGAGAGATGAGCATACGGGTTGAGCAGCTCCTGAAGGCAGCCACTAGCAGAGGCTCTGGGACGATTCCGCTCCCTCCACAGGGCTTAAAACCAAGAGGATCAATCGTTACATGGTTGAATGCACCGGCATCTTCAGCATCGGCATATTATCCCACACTTAAATTTTGTCTCTAAGTGGAATGTTTTTCTCAAACTGCTTCCAATACGCTTCCATAATTACAGTATTTAAAACAAATGTCTACAGATTTCCAGGTTATTGTGTGCCCTGCCGAGCACATCAATTGAAATAGGTAACCCCTAAAGAGAGATCTCAGCACAAGCTGCAAGAGATTTCTGCAAGAAAGTCATTAGACATGATGTTTTTAGAGGCATTTTTCTCTGTATACTGTGAACTAAAATTCAGAAACTCAGTGGAAAGGTGAAAGACATGAATAAACATAGCTGGTCACGACAGAGTTTGGCAGAGTGAAATAACAACACTGAGGTGTGTGGGTAGAAAGACAGATCTGGGGTCTCCCTGAGCTGAAATCCACACTCCAGCTGTGGTTTCTTTGGTCTTTGAGTGTGCAATCTTCCTTTGATTCTGGACCTTCTGCATTACATTGTTTTCTGGAAGATGCTACCTCGCTCATCTCTTTCCCTTTTTGCAGTTAAGCCCTTCTATTTTTTTTTATCTGTCTACCTCAAGGAGGACTACGCAATAATAATAAATGTCTGTGATCTTGAAATTGAACTGAATTTGACCAATAAGCGTCTCAGTAAATAGAAAATTTTAACTTAACAGCATATAAATAAACCACAGTCTCTTGGGGGATATATTCTTACAACAGTTAATAGTCTCAACCAATAATAGCAACCTAGTTCTCAACCACTTGCCAGGTCCAGCTTGCCCAACAGGCATAAATAAGTAAAACACCACGCTGTAATAATCAACTTCAGTGTGTCATTTCCTTTTTCTGTGTATGAATTCTGCTTGGGCATATTGCCCTTCCTGGCTCTGGGTGCAGCCTGAGTACGAACTGTTAAATTGCTAATGTTAAGTTAAAATAATTAAAACCCTATTAAATTCACATGATTTGAATTTTTCACTTTAAACTAATTGTTGCTTACAGATATTAGGCGTTTGTTTCCTATTACTCCAACATCTATAAGGGGTAATTGGGCTCTTGTCCTTCATTTTTTCCTCGGTAATAGAAAGGAAGCAGAAAAGAAATAAATAGAAATTATCAAACAAGTGATAACCAGGGTTTGGAGGAGTAGCTCAGTGATTACAGTGCTTATCTAGGAAGCACAAGGTTCCTGGATTTGATCGCCCGGCACCACATAGTAGCTGGGTGTGGGAGTTCACACTTGTAATGCCAGCACTCAGGAGGCTGAGACAGGAGGATTGCCACGTGTTCCAGGCTACCCTAGGCTACACAGTGAATTCGAGACCAGTCTGGACTATACAGCAAGACTGTGTCACATGAAAAAACAAATAGCCAAACAAATTATGGTTTATTATTATTTAATAAGAAGCAAAAGAGAAAACATTCATTCTTGAACCAAGGGAGAGAAATAATTAGGTTATATAATAAACATTTTGACTTTCAATAATCTACAAAAAATAGCATCAAAAATAGCAAGCACAAAATATGATATCTGAAGGGACAAATGAATTTAGTTTTGAATCTCCAGATTATGAATTACTTAACTGTTTGTCAAATCATTTTATATTGACAAGTTTTTAGTTTGGATATCAAAGATATTGAAAAATAAGTTATTAGAAAAATCAATATAAAATTGCAGCTATAAATCAGTAGCAATTTTCTCAAGTGAAGATTTTTGATTGGTAATGTATTTTTTCACATGATTTAGTTTAGTTTTGTTTCCATTGAAACACAAAAAATGCAAATGCTTATTTAGTATTGTGATAATTAATTGAATACAATTAAGAAATTAGTGTGATAACTATAACTATTTTTCAGACATTTATACTCATTTCTCTGTAGTGAAATCCTCCAATATTCCTTCCTTTTTTACTCATTTTTATGAGTTGATATATGCAACATACAATGGTCACATTGGGCTTGAGCATTTTGTGCACATTCGTTGCATCAAAATTATAATCCTTCCTCTTCCCCCCCCCCCCCCCCACTTTTTTTGGCCCTCCCAAGCCCTTCCTCATCCCATGGACTCCGGCTATCATACCTGTTTGGTTGTATAAAATGCCTGTATTCTGGGTGTCTAATATTAGAAAAACCAAGCTGCATTTTACTTCTGAGTTTGACTCTTCGTTAATCATGATGGTTTTAAGTTGTGTTTGTTTGCCTACAAAAGCCTCAGATTTATCTGTCTTTATAGAAAAGTAGTGTTCCATTGTGCATGTTTTGTATTCATTGGTCTGTTGACCGATATTTTGATGTCTTTCACAGTTTAGCTGTTATTAGTCATGCTGTTATCAAAATAGGCATGCATGTATCTCTATTATGTAGTGTTGTATCTCTTTTGGAAAGAAGAGGTATCACGTATCCTTTTTGGAATCTTTTTTTTTTTTTGTAGCATACAATGCATTGTCTACAGTCATTATCTACACATCCAGTCTACTATTATCCCACGGGACACCCAACTTACCTATTCTATCAAAGACAACAGTCTAGATGATATACTATTATATTTAACCCACTCATTGCTTTCCATCATGATCAAATGTTTCTGTGGGAAATTAATCCATTTTTTCCTTTAAAAGTTAGCCTTTGACACAGTGATTTTAAAAACTATATAATAATTGGTGTCTGTGTATTGCATAGAAAAATGTGGTTGAAATTCGATAGGAAAAATTCTAACAAAATCATCAGGCATTATTTCACATTTCACTTTTTGGATTTCTTTTCCAGACTCATCTATTCAAATTACTTTAGGCGAAGACTTCAGAAACAAATGCTCAAAACATCAGTGGACATATTTCTAACTTATTTTAGCAGTAAAAAAATGATAGAAATTATTCTGCTGCTGTATGTTCATAAATTATCAGGCCATAACCAAAAACATCCATGAAAGTCAATCCCAATCTCAGTGTCTGCTTCCTAAAAACAACAGGTGTGCAAGAAATGGCCCAAGAGAGTAGATGACAGGGTTGAGGCGGCTTTATTGCTGTTAAGATTGTTGGTGTAGCTCAGAAAGGCCTTAGCAGAAGATAAATATGCTGCCGCAAAATTTTTCAAAAAAATCAATATACAATTGTAAAAATATTCACCGTTGGTGAGCTGTGATTGTATACCGTTGGAAGTAAATGTGTGAGCTCATTCAAAGTAATCAACATTGGAGAACTACAGAGAACATAGTATCCACAAGGAATTGGAAAGCTTTTAATAATCACTATATATGCTCTGGACGACATTCAGTGCTAAGAAAAATATAATTTAGAAGTAAAATCTAAATGCAAAAGCTGGAATCATATGAAAGCAGGTAAAATCAAAGAATGAAGAATTGGCTCTGGAGTAAACCTTCAGATTATCTGAGCTCCTTAGGAAGTACATCTTGTATATGAGGTAGGACTGGAAGAGCAAGAAGAAATGGGAAGTTTTGTTTGATGCAATGAAACAACTGGGAAATCCATGTCTTTAGACTCCTGGAGTCTGTATAAACACACAATGTTCTCTGCAACAGGCTAGTACCAGGTATTGATTGAATAGAAAGCGGAGGCCTCTTGTCGAGATGTTCACCTCTAAGACAGTGGGTTCAATTGCCTTCTTTGCTTATTCCCAATGCACAGGATTAATTCACTACATGTTCCAGAGAAGTACAAGCAAATTCTATCAAGAAATGACAGGAAGCCTAACCCCTAGCTAATGCTTAGCAGAAGCTGGGAATGTCTACACAATGTATATTTTCAAGTGTGCTTAAATCTATGATACAAACATGTCACTAGGATGGCTTTAAAAACTACTAGTAAGATGGCCCTAAGGCATCCAAATTCAATTAATAGTTTTAATGGATTAATTTATAGGTTACTTTGAGGCCTTTTCATCTTTGTTGCCTGTGAGAGACAAAAAACATTCTTTTGTAAGTGGCACATGTTTTGTGATTCTTTAAGTTCATTGCCAACTGAAGGCTTAGTTTTCTTCACTCTCAAACTAGACTAATTGCCTTGTCCATTGCTTTGAACTAGATTTTTTTTTAGTGCCTTCATTCTTATATCTCGCCTGACCCTTGGCTTATCTTTGTTCCTTTCGTCTTCTTTTTCAAAGGCTCAGTAGTACCAGGTGCCGTGGGCATAGCCCCTCTTGCATTGAGGTTACTTTTTCAGGCTTCTGACTATTCAGCTACTCTCTGAAATGGATATTTGCCACTAGATTGCACTTAGCTTTCTGGCCTTTGAAAAGGAAGTAAAAGAATAGAAGAAAATTCTTACGCTGTCCTCCTCTATGTCAAGATACTACTATTTTATCTCCTTTCAAGGAAAACTTCTAAACCACCTCCTATGCGTAGCCCTCACTACTATCTACTCACTCACTCTTTAAGACCACTATGACTCTAAGTTCAAAACCTATGACACTTTCATCATTTGTGTCAGATCAGTAATGTACTGTCATGTAGGTAAATGCAATGAGCTTGCTCTATTCTTAATATTGACATATCTTTGATATTAATTCATTAAGTCATCTCTGTTTCTTGGCTCATATAACAAGTCAACCTCCTAATTTTACTTCCTTCCTTGTTACAAGTCATTAGTTATCTTTTTAGAGGTATATGAGTTTTTATACAAATATAAAATATCTGAAATCTTCAATGCGAAGCCATAGTTTTCACTTTTGTCATACTGTGATACCTGTGGGAAATGTCATTCATGTATAAGATAAAAGCAATGCTTATCCAAAGATGCCACTCAAATGTCATGATGCTCATTTATCTCTTCTCTGAGCTTGAGTTATACATACAGAAGGCAGACAGACAGACAGATGCAGACATAGATAAATGACTACTGTCTTTGAGCTCATCTTCTAGATACTTAAGAGACAACTAAGTTCAGCACACCAAAGTTAAATTCCATTTCTCCACTCATTTGGTTATGTTCCTTCCCATTGTTCCTGGTATCCATCAAGGGGGCAATTTTCCCAACAATAATCCACAGAAGTGATGCAAAGTGTCATTCTTCACTCCTAATCTTCCATAATCATTGCACTATGTACAGCACCTTGTAATTGGGGTTATAGTTCAAATTCTATACTGGCCCATCCTAGGATTATATAGTCACACACTTTCGTGTAATTTACAATGTTTTCTTTATATTTCCTTATTTCATGCATATGCGTTAATTTGTATTTTTGTTAATCACATTGAAAATAGCAGGTCAGAGATAGCTACATGTTCATTATCCGAAATCTCAGAATAAAGGCCTAAAGGGCCAATCCGTACCTAACCATTGGTCTACAATCTAGTAAGGCTCAAACAAACTCAACCTGTATTAAATTTATTGTAATTAACTCAGCGACATATATGTATGAAAATATGTACTTTCACTATAAACCAGTAGGAATTCTATGTTTTTTCTTTTAATATCCACTGTAGCTGAACACCAGATCATCAGCTCTGTCCACTTTACTTTCTACATATATCTCAATTTGACGCACTTCTATTCATTTCTTCTCTCTACCTTCATCAGAGATCCTGCTATTTCTTATCTTAAAAACAGGAATCATGGCCTAATGGCTTTACTCACATTTATTTTTTTCCTTTATGTGCTGTTTTAATGTTACTTGCAGAGTGGGTCTTTGAATGTATAACTTTGATTAAAATACTTTACTTCTGATGCTCTAAATTTAAACCCAATACTTTTCTGTGCTTTTTAGTAAAAGAGGTGAATTTTTCAGAAGGGTTGTTAAAGTAGGCTTGTTCTCACTTTCCCTCATGCTCTCGCATTGTCGCTGCTTCGGGTGCCCCTTGGTTTCCCTCACACATTGGTGATGACTGCCTGATACTCTTCCTGACTGGCAGAGTTCCGGCGTTTTCCAGTTCATTTTTTGTTGCTCCTCATATTTCAGGCCTAGCATCACTTTTTCAAGCCCTTCACCTGTTCCTAAGATGGGCCAGAGCCCATCACACCTTTTCCATATGTTGACTCTACAGCGTGTATAACACTTTGGAATGAATATCTGATCCTATTTGCCCTATTGCTTCTACCTTAAATAAGAATCGGGTTCTCTGAAGTCATGATTCATGTGTACTCTTGGTGACTATTACGTTGCCATTCAATAGGCCCATGTCCAGACTGTTGAAGTTGCTTATATAATATGAGTAAATACATTTCATTTCAACCACTGCCTCCAGAAGAAAGTCACATCAAAACTGCTGCTTCAGTCTCTTCTATCGATGTATCCCGCTGTCACATCTCACTTCCTTTGAACTGAGACTTTGTTGAAGTCATTGCCTGGCTCATTGTGTAGGAATCTGATGCTTCTTAGCTTGGGTATACGCAGCCAAAATTTTTTCCACTTTTAAATTAGCCAATTATATTCTATCATTTTCAATGATTGCATCATCTTAGTGTTATTCATTTCCCACCATTTTTATTAATACATATATAAAATATATCATGTTTACAATGAGCTTCAGTATTCTGTACACACACACACACACACACACACACACACACACACACACACATATGTACATATGTATGTATGTTACCAAGATTCTGGTCTGTGGATCATGGGTAGAGCCCACTAAAATTGTAGAACAAAATAAATACCCCCTCCTATACTTTGTGAGTTGGGTATTTCACTCAGTGATAGAGCCCTTTTTTATCGTGTGTCAGGATGTAGGTTCAATGCTCAACATTGGGAAGAAAAGAGAAATATAGACTACCTTCACAAGAAAATATTTTACAGTAGACTAACTGACCTGGAAGACAGAAACACAAGCTTGTGGCCTCCTTCAACCTTGAACAAGAATCAAGTAAAAAAGTAAATAAATAAAAAACAAGCAAATAAAATAATAATAAAAAACCCTCTAGACTCATATTTCAGGCTTCTTTTCTCACTGTATTGGGGTTGGGGGGAGGAGAGGAGTACATGTCTTCTCAGGGGCCCAGGCTCAGTGTAAGGCTGAGGTTTAAACACTGAAATATAGAATGTTTCCTCCCTCACCTGTCTTTCCCCCATATCAACAAGGCTTCTTTTTAATACAAGAGTTCTGAAGCTAAAATAGCCACATAATTCCTTTTAACAAGGCGTCTCTAGAGAAACTAAGGATCATGGGGGAGGCAAAAATAATGATCCCAGATAAACAGGGTCTCGATCCCGACTTTATGGAAAACTGTAACAATTGCCTAATAGCTCCCCAGTTATACATAAAAAATCAAGTCAACTCTAGTTTTTTATTAATGGGGTAATACATTATATTCAACTTTAAAAATACTGTATGTCACTGTAAGTCAAACCATAGTCTGTAAAATAAAACAACAGAGCCAAATACATGTATGGAAGGTATTTTGAAACTATGAGGACAGAGATTTAAAATGACTGTGATGGCACTGCTAAGATCTCTAATGGAAAAGGGGACAACCTGCAAAAGGAAATGGCTACCTCAGAGAGAGAAGTTCTAAGGCGAAATCCAAGGGAAGTGCTGAAATGTTTTAACATCGTAAAAGAGGTGCTGCATGGTTTTGGAAATTTTATCAGTAACCTAGAGAGAGATGGGACGAATCAACAAGTTTGAAGCTACCAAAAGTATTATGTGCATCATTATACACATTATGTTGTACCCCCCAATAAAAACAAAGGGAAAAACATAAAAAAGCACAACAAAACAACATTGAACAATGAAAAACTTCCAAAATCTATAGTACATAATGGAAAATAACATAAATATTAAAAGGAAACAAAAATGAGGTAAGTATTATTTAGTTATTAATAAGATGATTGAATTTCCCAAAGTTAATGACAGATAACAAACCACATATAAAAGAATTTAGGAGAACCTGAAAGAGAGTCAAAAACAAACATACAGAACTTCCATGGGGAATAGCATATTCAAAGAGTATAAACCAAAGACCCCCCCCCCCAAAGTTGAATGATTTCAATGAAAAGAAACACCTAACCTACAGACAAATAGGATAAAAATTTATATTTAATTTCTCCTGGAAACAAAACAAGGAAAAAACAGAATAAAATAATCATTATTGATCCAGAATTCTCCATCCACTAAAATTATCTTTCAAATATGCAAAGAAAGTGAAATGTGTTTCCTCACACAAAGGAAAATTGAGGAAATTAGCTTTCAGCAGAACTGTCTTGCCAGAAAAAGAGATTCCAGGGAGAGAAGAACAAAGTCAAAGTTCCCAAACACCTGTTTACACAAAGAGAGAGTATTGGCAGACGGCATTAATGGAAATTAAAATATTTTACTTTTAGTACTCCTAATTGCTCTAGTTCTACTAGGTAACATTTTATTCAAAATAATGATAGCAATAATGTGGGTTTGGGTTTTAAAACTTATCCAAAGTAATTGGATTGCAGGAATATTATAGAGAATAGGAGAGAAAAATAGGAATAATATTAGTTTCTTTCAATTTTCCACCTTTATTTTTCTATAGTTTGGGTAATATATGTCTACTTGTAGATTTTTAAAAATAATTTATCCTGCTTTAGTGTTTACTGGGTGTCGTGGTTTGGATCTGGAGTCTCCCACAGAGCGTCATGTTCCTATGAATACTGCGAAAGATTGGGAGGTGGGGCCTGGCTGGACCTGCGTGTGTGGGCTCCACCCTTCCTCCCAGTCTTTCTCTGTTCCACCGTGATGTGAGGATGCCTTCTCCAGGGCAGCTATACTCTAGCTGTGGCCCCACCATATGATTCCACCATTTTCCAGTCACACATCCATGAACAGACTGAGACCTTCTGAAACTGTAACCTACAATAAGTCTTTCCTCCCTTAGTTGTGGATGTTGAGTATTGAGTTACAGCGACGAGAAAGTAACTAAGGCAATGAGTTTTTTTTTTAAATTTGTGCCTTGTAATCTATCACTAATTTGGAGTTAAAAATAGCCATTACATGTTCAAATATTTCTGCTCCAATTGCTTATTGTTTACTCAAAGGAGTTGAAAACTGAAGTTCATCATGGGGGAAGGAGGGGAGAAAGAAGAAAAATAAAACTCTTTTGCCCAAATACTTCTAGTAGCTTTCTTCATAATTTCCTCCAACCAGAAGTGATCAATATTTTTCTAAAGATAAATGGGCAAAAACATTATGTTGTGTCTGTACAGTGGAGCATTACTCAGAAGTAAGAAAGAAGACATGAGTTTTCAAGCCACAGAAAGACACATAGGAAATGCAAATGTGTACTATTAAGCAAAAGATGCTAGTTTGAAATTTAAAATGGATGAAAGCATGCTCATTAATTTAAGACTCAGTGTTGTACAGGTAATTTCCCTCTAATTATTATGTAAGTTCACTGTCAGTCCATCAAAGTACAGAAAATTTACTTTGGTAATTCTTCTGGTCTCCACTGTATTTTGATAGTTTTATTTGTTTACTTAACTGGAAAAATATAATTAAAAACCCAATCTACTTCCAACCCAGAAAACTATCTCTATACAGACAGAAGAGAAAAAATATAATTTTATTATTGAATAATCATTAGACCAGAATTTTGTGATTATTACAGGCAATCTACTAAGAAAATAAGAAGGCAAACTCTTATCTTTTTATGGAAACAAGTTGCTACTACTTTTTCTGGACACATTCTCAAGATAATCAATAGATATTAAGAGCACTTGACAGCACCATTTGTTATATGTAGTTCACCTTGAATTTACTTGGTAATTGTGATAGCCATCAATGATAGTTAATTAGATTTATCCAAGAGATTAAAAAATATCTTTATGGCAGGAGATAGTTTTGTAACTCCAAGGGAAGAGGTCACTAAACTTAGGTTCTTACCCTCTTACAGAAATCGAGAGATATAGCACTATTTTACTTCATTAAATTTCAAAAGAGATGGTTCCTAGGTTCTTGAGAAAGATCTCCTTCTCTCTTTCTCTTAGAACAGAAAGGTCTTTATTTAGAAAGAAAGGACAGAGGAGTAAAAGCTCCCAATACCTGCAACAGGGTCCCTGGTGACTGCCCCAAGAAAAATATCTCTGATTCTATATTTTACAAGAAGCTCATTAAGCTTTAAAAAATGATTTATCTACATTGTAAAGAAACACAAAAACAATTTACAATTTTTCTAAAGCCAATACTAAAAAGCAGGGAGTTGGCAAAGGAAGGATGAATAAGATCTTTCTTTTAGCAAAGAAAGAAACTTTTTTCATTGCAAATTGCTTTTAATTTTACAATATCCTCCCTAACATAATAAAGTACATTAGCATAACACTGGTCTACACTATCTCCACTATTGTTTCTACTCTCTTTTTTTGGCATTTTGCAACTATCTAACTAATTATCAAGTCCTAGCAAAGAAAGCAAAAATACCACTGTTGCTTTTAAACTCGCATATACCATTTGCCTTGGTAGAATAGCACTTACCATGGAGTTACCAGTGGTGATCAGATAAGTCAGACTGTTGATTCATACTGTATATCTTTTCTTGGCCATATATTAAATTTTTAAATTAACGTCAATCTCTATTATTTAAATTTTCAGACGATTAACGGAGTGTTATTTTATAACACTTTATAAAATGTACTAAAGAGTATTTAATTCTGAAGAATAACTTAAAGTACTAGTTAAAACTTACTATGTTTTGGGGAGTGTTGCCAAAACCTCAAGTATTTGGATACTGCAAAATGCGGGTGTGCTGTTAAGAGGTCGGGCTCGGTCAGAGGAATGGAACATTGGGGTTGACAGGAAGGAGTGGATCACTGGGGCAGGTCCTGGGCAGGCAGCTCTGCCCAGCTCCATCACGTAGCTTCCGTCCACCATGACTGTGAACAGCCTGTCTCCTGCTAATCCTCCTGCCATGTGCTTCCACCACCATTGCCAGCCACCCGTATATGAAATCCGACCTGAATCTGTAAGCTAGAATCCATCTTTCCTCCCTTAAGTTGTAGAGATTGGATATTCTGTTCCAGCAATGAGAAAGTAACTAGCATATGAATTTTACTATAAAGTCCAATTAATTACACCTGAGAGACAATTACTTGCTGCTAAAATTTAATTCTGAAACAGCACAACTAACAATAGCTATAATATGGAAGTCGACAAAATACCCATCAAGAGACCAGTGGATACACAAATTGTGGTATTTATACACAATGGAATACTATGCATCAATAAAGTCCAACAATGTGGAGGCTTTTACAGGCAAATGGAAGAAACTTGAGAACAACATGCTTAGTGAAGTGAGTCAGAAGCAGAAGGTGAAACATCGAATTGTCTCTCTGATATGAGAGTCCCAGAACACAACGCCTATGGAACTTAAAACATAAAACAAAGTGAAAAGGGGGATCGGGTAGGGAAGGAGGGAGGGAGAGGAGGGTAGGGGGAGGGACGAAAGGAGAGTGGGAAAGCATTTGTCACCTTGACAAGATACATATGTGCATAAAAGGCTCAACTCCATTGTAAATCTTAAAGTTTGCACATATACATATCAATAAAATGGGAAAAAAAGTTGAGTCTATTGGGAGAGTTTAAGTTATTGGAGTATTCCTTTATAGAATATTGGGAGAAACTAGCCATTTCCTCTTCCTGTCTCTTTTGTTTCCTGTTATGAGGTGAGTAACTTGGCTTTGCTGTGGACTTCCCACTACAATGTAAGGTGCTAGTTTCCCCAAAGCAACAGGCCAGTCGGTCATGGAGCTCAAGGTCCTTAAGCCAAAGTGAACATTTTTGTCTTCTAATTTGACTTATCTAGGGTAAATGGAAAAAATTACTAGCATAGTCACATAAATATCATTAAATGTACAGGACAGTTAACAATTGTTTTATCTTCTTAAGTGATTTTATGTAAAGACATCCCTGGTCAAAATCTCTGTGTCAAGGTCTCATGACAAGGCTGCCACAGAATAGACCAGATTAAACTTTCAGTGTTTAATGAATATGGGTCTAATATTTTTTAAAAAAATTGCAGACTAATCTCACCTCTGAACTTATTTTACATTATATCTTAAATAAATACAACAAAAATTACCAACTAAATCCCCATAAATAGCACGCATTTGCCTATACAGGGACCGGACAGGTCTCTTGTCTTGAAGTCACTCAAGCAACAGTAAATTTCTCATTTTAGTCTCTCTGTAAATGTTACATTTCTCTTTGCCAAGTAAATGGATGTCTTCTTTCTTATGTCATCTCTCTGATAAAATAACAAAAAGAAAACTTTTTTCATTAATTTAAGGCTGAGTATATGGATACATATCAATTGTTATTAATTTGTTCTCCTTAAAATTACAAATTAAGACGGTTTCCCATTAACTTTCTAGGGAATCATGTTGTTAGCCAGGCACGGTGGTACACAGCCATAATTCCAGCACAGTGTTCTGAGAGACTGAGGCAATTGTATCCCAAGGTTCAACTTATCATGAATAATTTAATAACTTAGTGAGAAATTTAGTGTGATCAGCTTTCAAAAGAAAAAAATAAATAAAAGACTGTGGGCTTGGGAATTAGATTAGTTCAAAGGCTTTAGATTCAGTCTCCCATACTTAAAAAAATCAGATTGTTGATTTTATAAATCCTGACTCGTTTATTCTTGTATTATAATTGAGAGCTAATTATAAATGGGGTTGTGGGAGGCCTTCTAAGGAGTACAGAATGAGAAATTAGTGCAAAGTTGTTTGTTTTCTAATATAATGTGGTTTTAAAGAAATTAAAATAATCCTCCTGTGAAAAAGACAGCAAGATGTCTGTGAATATAGCAATTCATCTGGTAGAGTATTTTAGCGTACTGCTAATATTAATTACTGCAGAAGACATAGGGTTTATCTCCTTTGTGAGAAACCTGCTCCAGTTCTCCTGAGAAACTGACTTCGAATAGGAAGCCTGAAGTCAGGTAGCACTTTTTTTCTCTTTTCTTTTCTTTTCCTTTCTTTTCTTTTTTTCATTTCATTTCTTTTCTTTTATTTGTTTTTTTTTTTTTGTACTTTTAAGAGCTGAATAGATGACCACAAGCAATTGGAAGCCTCTTTCAGCCCAGCACAACACTTTCACATAAATCTCCTGCCTGCTAGCTTTCTTCTAGCTTTTCTTTCCAAGTTCTTCTTACTTGTGGGTGGTCATAGTGTTTCTAGGGAGAAAAGAAGCTCTTTTAAGTATTAAACACTATTATGGAAGGATTTGATTAAATCAACACAGGACGTGGACTCAGATGCAAGGTCATAGCCCTGCCACACATGCATTCAATGCGAAAGATTTGATGTTTTCCTCTGACTGACATTCAAGTTTTTAAGGTAGCAGGTTGTAGAATCTTAGCCTAAGAGTTTATTTGTTTAGCTTTCTAAGTTTGATTCCTTGGCTCTACTTGTCCACAACACTGAAGATTAAGAACTATGTAGCATTCTAATGTTTCTGGAATATAGTAGACATACAATAACTTCCTGTGTTCTATCCAGTGTGCCCTGGTAACACAAAATTGGAATTATATATGCTAAGATAAACTTTTATGACTGTCTGAGTATTGTCTTTGTTTATTTATTTATTTATTTAACTATAGAAGGAAAAACATTTGGCCAACAGGTCATGAAAATCCAGAAGTTGACAAAATCCTGACCTTTTGAAAGCATTAGCTCTATGAACTCCTATTGCTACCAGCTTCCTGATAATGTTGATCAGGAACAACTTTCTGAATTTACTTTGGAAAAAAATATAAATAAATCTGCAAGTATGATAGCACTTTATTGGTCTGAATAAATGCCATGTTTTACATAGCATGGCATTTATATTCATTTTATTTTCCTTTTTGATGCTGTGCTAATACTAACCAACTATCAAAGGACTGCTATATAGGAAGTATTTTGTTAAGAAAATACCATAGTCTAGGCAAGCTTATTTTAACATCTTTATCATAAATTTCTATTTTTCTGGTCAAACATATCTTTAAAAAATAATGGAAGGTCTTATTTGTCATATTAAAAATTCACCTACTAACACCAGAATTTAATTTTAATTCACCTACTAATGCCAGATTTTAAAATCGTCTCTTGAAGTTACATGGAGAAATGACTATTAGGAGTTCATCCTGACCTCTGATAGTTAAACAATAAATTACTCATATTCAAGCAGTCCATTATAAAGTCTATAACTAAACAAGGTATCACCTTTTCATGAGATATTTTGTTCACCCTGCAACAAAATTTGTTTTATATATTTTTTACTCTACTGCACATTGAAGACATGAAATATATAATTACACACACACACACACACACACACACACACACACACACACACACATTTATTTTAAATACAAACCATAGATGCAATTATAATAACTGCTGTTAACACATCTGCTGGTACAGTGAATTTCACCCAAAAACAGCACTTTCCAAGTTTGATGAGAAGTACGTAAAAAAAATGAAACATTAGCAAGGCCAGTTTTTTTTTTTTTTTTTGGCTGAGCATATGCTTGAACAAATTCAAACATACAAAATAAAATTTCCAGTGCTGGGAAAGATTTTATAATCAATTTTGGAAGTTCAAAAGACTTCATATTCTGGGGCCCAAACCAAAGTCCATGGAGAATGATTGGGCAATTTCTGCACAGGAAGATTCGTCTACTGTGCAAAAGCTGGCACCTACAGTCTACGGCAATCTTGTAAATTGCCTGTACAAATTGGTTTGTTTGCTTTATTTGGTATTCACACTGTATCCGAAATATTACCTGATGTCTATATTTTAATACTCTCAGGTGTATACAGTTCACAGAAGATGTCCTAAATAGTTTACTTCCTCTTGATAATATTACAATTTTCCTGGTGAGACTTGGTGCTTCAACGAAGCCAGGCATCCTAAGAGAGCCAAAGCATCAATGATGCGTTTTTCTCTAGTTTATGAGGTTATCGGTAAATCATGCAAATTCTGAGTAATTATAAAGTTATAATTATATTGTAATCTAACTATAGTTGAACTTTTCTGTAAATGACTTAGAAAATATTAGAAGAGTTTAAAGGGCTTTTTTGTCATACAAGTAAGAATTTGGATTTGTCTAACAAAATGGAAATAAAGAAGGAATAGAAGAAAGAATGAACATCAGTCATCGAAAACAATCTTTGCAGACAATGGATGAAAAGATAGAATTCAGAATAGTTACAGCATTAAGAGGTATACATATTGAGTTAAGGATGCAGCTCAGTGGTATCACTTGCCAAGTATGAATATAAAGCCCTGATTTCAATTCCCAGTACTGGAAAACATTACGGATCTTATTCATATCTACACAGTGATCAACTATCATCCTCTTATTTACTTTTCCGATTGGATATATGAAGCTATTACAAGGTGAGTGGCTCTTTGTAAAATTATTTGTTAGCCAGACATAGGCCTAGTATTCTGTGAGGCTGAGGCAGGAGAACTGTAAGTCAAGCCTGTTCTGACATAGTATGACCCCTCCTCAAAATTCAAGATAAAATATAAGCTTGGGATACGGCTCAGAGCAAGGGCCCTGTATTGGATCAACATGGCTAATCATCATCATCATCTTCACCATCATCATCATAGCAGTAATGATAATATACAAACATTATTGGGTATAATTTTTGATAACTAATTTTATTCTTTTCGATTGAGCTCTTAAAGTTGTTTTACTCATGGCTTATATTTTTCCTAAATTAGTTTCATAGGCTCTGTGTCAAATTATACCAGTATCACTCCTCCCTGGTAATAAGTCAGTCCTATTAGATCAGGCTTATTTTCTAGCCCTATATGAGACTGCTATTCTCTGTCATCCCCCTTCTATTTTCAGAAAGCAACCAAATCAGAGCCCTCTTGCCCAAGTAGTTCTACAGACATTCCATTGAAATAACAGAATCTGATAACCTCTAAATTGCACTCCATGTCTATCTATATTTAAAAATATAACATATTTAAAAAGGAATCAATAGAAATTGATAATATATTTTAAAAGGAAGCAACAGAAAGCAAAGAGAGAGAGAGAGAGAGAGAGAGAGAGAGAGAGAGACAGAGAGACAGAGAGAGAAAGAAACATAATTCCCAGCAAGAGAACAATACCTTGCAGTCTTTCCTCTTCTTTTCTTCTCTTAAAGTATGCCAGGATAGATCTTCTTGGAAGTATTCTAGTTCAGCTTCCAATAGGAAACTTCAATTTCTTTCTTTTACTTTTTCTGTCTTTTTAAGGTGGTCTCCAAACTCACTAGTCGATAGTATTCTGTTCTTACCTCTCTACCTTTCTCTTTAACTTAGATTTCGTTATGGGGTGGAGGAATATTCAGAGATTAAAGTACTTGCCTAGAAAGCTCAAGGCTTTGAGTTCAATTCCCCAGCACAACATAAATCAGGCATGGTGGCATATGCCAGTAATCCCAGTACTCAGGAGGCTGAGGAAGGAGCATGAGTTCAAGGCCAGCCTGGGCTACATAGTGAGTTCAGGACCAGTCTGGACTGCAAAGCAAGACCCTGTCTCAAAAACAAAACAAACAAACAAACAAAACAAGAAACAAACAAGTTAATTTTGATAGACTGAAACACCAGAACATAAATATCCCATTTGACCCAGCTATTTCTCTTCCATCTTCCCAGAAGAGCTAGTCATCATTGAAAAATGATGCATGCATGCCCATGTCTGGCAGCATGATTTAAATAGTCAAATCTTGGAAGAAGCCAGTAAGTCCTAAAAAAATGAGTGGATAAAGAAGACGCGGTATATATATACACAATGGAGTTACTACTTTGCCACAAAGAAAGACACATTTGGGTCATTGGTAGGAAAACGGGCATACCTTGAAACCATCATGCTTAACAAAGTGAATCAACCCAGATATTTTAGTATGGTGCTCTTCTGGGCTTTGTAGCATCATCATGCTGCAATCTGAACAGAAAGGTTGTGCTTCCTCAAATTGACAAGTAGAATCTACGAATTGTCCTTTCCTGTGTTTACATTCATCAGCTCTATACCCATCTGCTTGATTTTGCTAAGTGACTCATTTGACTCCATTTGTTTATCAAAGTTCTCCATTTTTCTTCTCTTTGCAGGGAATTTTATTAATGAAGAGAACAGTCCATCTAAAAAAAAATCATTATTACCCTGTTCTCAGGATTTGTCTTGAGACATAAAGGAAAAACATTGAATCAATTATCACAGGACAGGGGGGACAAGAAAGACTGCATTAGAATTGAGCCTTAAAAAATTGATTCAGTTCCCCAGAATGATGTAAACCAGGTGTGGTGGTGCACACCTGTAACCCCAGCACTTAGGAGGCTGAGGCAGGAGGTTTGCAGTGTGTATAAGACCAGCCTGGGCTACAAAGTGAATTCAGGGCCAGCCTGTATGACAGAAAGATCCTACCAAAAAAAAAAAAAATAAATAAAAGGATTTACAGGAAACATTTTGATCTTCTCATATTTTCCAACCATATGCTAATCATAATTTTGGAGACCATATTGCCCATACTTACTCATCAGTAAAATCTTAAATTTGTGAGAGGTAATTGATCTGGCCAGAATCCTGAAAGAGCAGAGAAGAACAAAGAACTGATTTATTGGTTAAATATAATTTAGAGTCTCTTAACTGATGGTTCTGCAGCCCTAGACCTTCAGCTGATCCTTTAATTCAGTAATGTTCATATATATTATCTTTCTTTCCAAAAGTAGAATTGTTGATGCAATTCAATTAAAAATAAAATCCAACACAGAAATTTTCTCCACAAAAGTAAAAAGAAAAAAAATTTACTATGAATAAACATAATTTCAGAATTAAATTTGACTCTTAATGCAAAATTAGAGATTTTGCTCACTGTTTTATGATGCAACCTACTAGGTATGATAAATACATGTTTGCAAGATGAACATGAGTTAATACTTGTTCTAAAAAGAGAGAGTGGGAGGGAGTTTTTAACCTGTCATTTTTAAATGTGTATTTGCTGTTATGTGTCACAACAAACTTTTTGTGTTTTCTTTCATTTTATTTTGATTGAACTGTCTCTGAAACGTTATCACACATTGATAAATTCACCATGTCTGAAGTAATCAATACTTTAACTCCCTCCAGAACAATAACAAAGCAGAAATTTCCTTTTATTAAACTGCTTGTGACATGTGAGCATTTTAAATTATTTTTATTTGAATATTTCAGTACTATATATAAGAAAATATTATAACATCTATACAATAAATTTCTGAGAAAATTTGCCACATGACACCTTTATTTCCTCAAATATTTCTTCTAGGATCTTTTATCTCTTCCAAATTACTGGAATATATCTTTTAAATTCCTTTAATAAAAGTCCTCTTAGATGCTAATTATGATTTCATTTATTAGTAATAGTTTTTGTTTTCCCTTAAATAAATAAGGAGTTTTAGATGGGCATGGTGGTGCATGTTTGTAATTTCAATACTATGACTCTGGAAGGTGAAAAAGATAGCAAAATTTCAAGACCACAGCCATTAGAATTTAGAGATTTAGAGACTCTTTTTTAAAAAAATGAAAAGGAAAAAAGAAAAAGAAAATAATTTTTTTCTGATTTAGGAATGATTTATGAACATATTACAGAAGTCTTACATACTATTGCTTCTTGTTTCAGTTGTTATTGTTGTAGAGTCTACTGTTTTCCTTTTATAAGACTTATCATTTCGTCTATCTAGTTTTAAGATTTTTGTCTATATTTTCTCCTAAGTTTTCATTATAAAATAACTACAGTTGATTTTATTTTGAATTTATAAGATTTTGGGTCTATTGCTTCCCTTTTATATACCTATTTATATCCCCCATCATTTTGGAATCAAAAATGGGATTGGTAAGTTCTGCCTGTTTGCATTTAAGTTATGTCTTCTTTGCCCCTAGAGAAGACTACTTTTGTGATGTCAGTATAAATAGAAACAGTTGCTCTGGTTAAAATTTGTACCATGTGGTAGAGAGAGTTTTGCCCCATACCACAAGCCCCACCTCAGCTTTCACCCACAAGTGTACAGTCTGTGATGCAGTATTAGGTGTCAAAAGAAACGTGTAAGTGTTAGAGGTTAAAATGGGCTTTTATGACTATAGAGATAGAGAATGTGGGCTGAACAGATGGTTAAGTCATGGTACTGGGGGTTCAATTCCTCTCTTTCTGGATTTTAGCAGAGCTGGTTCCTCGGCTTCAACCAGTGCATAGAAAAATAAAGTGATTCCAGTCCTTGGGCTCTAAAGTCTCCATTCTAACATTTCTAATATTTCTCCTGTTGGAAGACGTTCACAAAAACATAGTCATGTAAATGTCCTGACCTTGTCATGAGAGTAGGGTTTGTGCTTCTGTCTCCAGACATCTTGCTTCAAGACACTTGGGTCTTGCCGAACGTGAACTAGAGCACGCTGGGTGACTCTGCCCTACTTGTCTTCAAATCCTGTGAGGCCTATGCCGCATGGCCTGGCTGTAATAAGTCACATCTGTACCTTCTTATCTGGAGAGATGTTCCTCTTCCCCTTTGTAAGGACTGATTGCCACTTTAACATTGGCTTGTTTATTTTAAATTTTCAAGATGTTGTTAAAACAGAGGATCTTTCTGGTTTTAAAACAGTGTGACATCATTGTTTAAGAGAAAAATTGTGATAATTGTTGGCAGAAGGAGAGTTACAAAACAGTAAACTTTTTAAAATGTATAGTAGTAATGCCATCACCAAAAATCACAAAAAATTAAAAAAAAACATGTTTGTTAAATTATTTTGTAATGATTGCTTCTTGAATTCTTGCCTTTGTATACTCCTTTATTTGCTTTTCATGAAGTATCTCTTTTTAGAATTTTTCAAATCAGAGTCTATGATACCATGAGGCTCTGAAAAATTTCTTTGATTCATTTACATTATTCAGGGAGATAGTTCATCTGGGTATGTAATTGGGCTGATATCTATTTTGTTTTGGCTCTTTAAAGGTAGCAATCTGTATTAAATATTCTCTATTGAGCTCTTAAAAATGTGTCCATTCCAAGTACAGTTTCTAAAATTAATGATTTTTCTTAATTTTTATTTATGTATTCTTTTTTCAGAATACTCATTATAAAATACAATTTATTTTGATAATGATTAGTGTATTTGTTTTTATTTAAACACTGGCTTATTTAATGTAAAATTATTAACAATTACTTTTTAAATGACATTTTCCTCATTTCATTCAAAAATTCTATTAATTTTTAGCCTTCTAATTTTATATCCAATGTTTCTACAGCTTTTTAAAGTATGTTTATTTCTGAGATTTTTTTCTGGAAATTTTTCTAAGTTTAATATTTTCCATAAATTTTTGTCGATATTTAATCTGAGTCTTAACTTGCTATTCAACATTTAAAAAAATAATGACTATTGTATTTGCTACACTATGCTAAACTTATCTGCCTTTTAAAATGTTATTCAAATTTGCATTGTACTGTATCTTTTCTACTATTATTTAAATCACTATCATTTCAATTGTGTTTTCTTTTTAGTTAAAGTCAACTTTCATTTTTGTGTGTGTGTATATATAAGTGTTCTGTAGTATGTGATGTTCTTTTTTCTATTGTATAAAATAGGACTTCTATTTGGAAGAACCTCTTGCACAGTTCTCTCATCTGCTTGCCCTCGAGGCCTAGAGTGGTGGCAAAATGAAACCATTGAGGCTTCTTCTGTAATAAGGGTTCCTCCTTTGGACCCAGAATTTTATGTAATTGATCTGACATCTATTTATCATAAGTATTTCTAGAACTATGTCTCACTTGATTTTCTTTGTCGGGATATTTTTCTTCACCACAGATAATTTTAAAAAAATACTATGGTTTCTGAATTGTGTCTAATTGTCCTGATCTTTTCTGAATCATTGGAGTTTTAAGTCATCCCACAGGCAAATCCATCTTTTATGAGGATATGATCTAAAGTATTTATTTCTGACACTATTTCTTGTATGAGCCTTATCCTACCTTTCCTATCTTCTAGTGAATGTCACTCTGTCACTGTTAGATTCTCCTGGGCCACCACAGAGTCAGTTGACATGTTTATCACTGACTTACAGCTTTTTCTTCTATTATTGAAGGTAGAGCTGCTCTTTCCTCTTTGCTACACCCAATGTGGGTCAGCCCGTTTCCCCTGTGGAGAAGACTGTTTCTCAGTATTAGAGAAGCTAAGGAAAGATGATTTAATCTTACAAATTAAACTATACAGAGACTGTAGTTGAAAATATAGGAGTATAAGGAGCTATGATCTCAAGGAAACAAAGTTCTTGTATAATATGTTGGAGCAGTGCTCTGTCTTTTGACACTGTATATATTTCATAGAAAGTCCCTTCTTCCTAACTTGCCTCTCCTGTGATGCTAAGCTAAAAGAAGCGAGGAGGAAAACATTTATGCTTCTCGAGAGATGAAGGCTTTGTGTTATCTTGTTTTTAAATTTTTTCAGGAGACTGCAGGATATCTGTGCAAATCTTAACTCCACTGCAATCAAAATGAAAAATCGATTAAAACATGTGGGCCTGACTTAATCAGGACTGCCTTGAATAAATATTGGTGTCATACAGCTTTTGAGGACAGGGAGACACTCCTGAATCCCCGGTGCTCTAATTTAGTACACATTTAAAACAAAAATGGCTGGCTTGTTTTCTATTAGTTGTTTTGGCTTGTTACTGAATGTGAACAGTTGTTTTTCCTTGAATCTTTTGTTTAGTTAAGAAATTGGATGCTTAATTGGGTAGACACAACAATTATTTATTTTGCCAAACATTTTGGGGGACTAGGAAATATTGCCTAGCATGTTGGCAGGATATAGGACGTGTAGTAAATTCCTTTTCTTCTAAGTGCTTCATTCTGTCTCAAGTACATTCTGAGAAGTTCCTGTGTGCTGAAGGGCACCCTGAGGTGACTCTGTATTTTGACACAGGAAGACTGACAGTGAAGGAAGCAGCCTTTTTGCTAGTTACAGAGGTATTTGGGAATACCTCATCGCTCTGTGTGCACGTAGGGTGGAAAAATCCGCAGCAGAAGCAGCCTCCCCCGGGGGGACAGAGCCCTACGTCAGACTTTTTAATAACATCCCTGCATGATTTATAAAGAACATTCCGGCGTGAGAAGCCCTGCTGCCGAGAACCACACAAGATATGTTGGGGTGGCAGATTTTAACTTCTGACAAACTGTTTGCTAATTTTAATTATTTGAATAATCCGTTTAATGCCATCCTCTTATTATCCGTGAACCTTTAGTAAATTGCTATTAAATTATCTCAGCTTAGTCGAATAAAGACAGAAGAAAATTAAGCCATGCATATGCATCTGCTTTGGGTCATAGTGACATAATGTGGATAAATATTCTTAGCGGAAGAAACAGGTGCGTCAGTCCTAGGTGGTAACTGCTCCCAATTGCAGGGGAGAGGGATACATTGAGGGGGCAGGTCTCACAAATGAAATGAACGGTGTGCTCAGTCCAAGATTGGGGGCCCTGACTGACATCAGAACTGACTCAATCTTGCACTATACTAATCTTCATGTCCTAGTTCCTCCTACTGTGCCCCAGAACCTGTTATCTAAAGCAGATAAATATTTGTTAAATTAAAGTAAGATACAGTGATTAAAAGCCTCTTGACACTACGGATTAGTTAATACCTTATTCATTTCCTTCTTAAATGTAATTATAATGTCTACATGCCTGAAGCTTCTAAAGACTGATCATTATTCTGCCCTCTGAAAATTTACACAATGAGTCCATTCTCTCTAGATAGAGCAGGACAGAAACATGAAGTTCTTTATTATCAAGTTTAAGAGCGCAGCGATTCATCTTCTCAACGTGTTAACCACTCTCATATTTTCCAAATATCTGCTCACAAGTGTGAATTATCCAGACCTTTCATCATCATGAGTCTTTTCAAATACGTCAGTGCCTCTTTGAAAACGGAGAGACAAGAGTTCAAGGGGATTCGCATCAGAGATTGTTTTCCTCTTCAATCTCAAAAGATATGCTAGGATTTCAGAGCTACAAAGAATTAAGAGAAACGCACCACAAAAAAAAAAAAAATCGTGTAAAGTGTTTGGGTAGTCCACATCAATGACAGCTGGTTAAATGAGAGGCACATCACAAACACACTGTAAAACAAGTTAAATGGTAATTGAGAATATCTGCAGAATGTGTGTTTAGAATCTGGGGAATCTACAGGGATGGTCAGATAATATAATAATAATGCTTTTCCAAAGCCAATTTAATTCTTCCAATGTGCTTTGTTCTGTAAATTTCCAGTTAGTTTCATCAAAAGAATTAATTAAAATACATTTAATTTTCATAATAGAAATCATGTCGCAGAAAACGCTGGATACACCTGAGCTTATTTGCTTCATAGATCCATACAGATGGGTCATTTACATTGGCTTTTAGGAATGCATTTGTTTTATTAAAGTCATTGTGCCACATTTTACAAACCTAATAAGGCTTGAATGTCATTTAACTTCTGTGAATTTATCCAAAGTTAAGTTTCAATTTTACCTTTTGGAGAATAGTTCAGAATACTATTGAAGGCTGATGTTATTGAAAACTGGATCACTGGACACTTTCAAAATAAATAAAGGTATCAACTTTTGGAACATAGATATTCAAATATACAAATCAGCATACGGAAGAATATTTATTCATTATATAAGAAAGTCAAGGCTGTAGAAGTAGCTAAGACTTTCAAATATGCTCTGGTAAAGACATCAATCAGTAAATTTGTAAACTTAATATCTCCAGATCATATGACTCCCATGACAGTCTTAAGTGTGTAAAATGGGGCACATTGTTTCCCACTTAATAGAACCACTATCTTTTATGTGGGTTTTCAAAGATTTTTAGAAGAATACAGAACAGAATGAGCTGAGGTCAAGTTATAAATTTTGTATATTCAGGGAAAATGAGAATTACAAAAATATAACAAAATAAAAACAGAACAACAACAACAACATCAACAACAACAACAACAACAGAAGAACATACCAGCTTCTGTCTCTGATTTTTCAAGCAGAAAATCTTTTTTCCAGAATTGAGATTTGGATATCAGTAGTTAGAAAATCGGAATCTGTGCTCTGATGCACAGTATTCACAATTTAGGCTTTGTGTATGAATGGAACTGATGTAGTTATGCTGTTTGCCATTAGGAATAAGGAAATCAACCGCTTCTGCAGCATTGCGTGGTTCCTGTGTTTGTAGAGACAAGACAGGTAAAGCTTACGTGACAGTGAGAATGCTGTTTATGTTATATATGACATTTATGCTACTACTGATTTTATTCCCAAGAGATATGCAGAGAAGAGAACAAATAAAAATTATTCTGGCAATTTCAACTAAAACAACATTAAATTGCTTTTTTAAAAAATAGGTTCTCTGAACGTTGCTGTCAAGCTCACTTTTTTCTTCAAAGGATCGGAGCAAATCTTGACTTGGTCATCTGTATCTGTGTGTCCTTGGGAACATTGCCTCATTTCTCTGTGTCTTTGTACGGTTGTAAAATCATAATAAGATTGCCCCTTTCATAGTTACCATCAAAAGGCTACATGAGATCATATCCCATGATGGGCGTTATTATAGTATTTTAAAGCATTTAGTATAAAATATTGTGAAAGCTCTTTAAGAAGAAAACTGTGGCCATAGAACTCTTCCCCAAAGAGAGATTCCACTTAGGCACATGAGAAAAACTCTTTACTCAAGAGTTTGAGTTTTTACATTTAATATATTTATATTCCAGCTCCAATATCTAGTAGTTATATGATCCCAATTAAGTAGATTAATCTCACTAGGCCTCTTGTAATCTGTAAAATGGGCATTTACTTCAAATTACTTTTATGAAGAGTAAATTTTCTAATATATACCAACTGGAATAGTGTGTGGCATAATACAAGCCAACAATAAATATTGGCTATCAGTTTCATTTTTGGACAAGAAAAGCTAATATTCTCTTTGAATGGGACAAGTAGTTAGTACAATTATCTTGTTGTTATAGTACAACTGGAGAAGGTTGACACCTCTAACTACCACTCCTTGGCTTGCTAAAGTTTTTCGGAACATTTATATCTTATCATTGCTGGTGTTACATTATGACCCATATGAGGAGTCTCTCATTTTGATATTCTACCTTCTTTCATTCACAAAAGAGTGAAAAAAGTATTTTATACATGAAGTAAAATTACAACAACCCAAAAGGTAGAAAATGTTTTACCTTTATTAAAAACTGAATTGGCACTACAGATAGAGTCTATCAGCACTCTAGAGATCCAGCTTGATAATTTAAGCTTAATATATGTAGCTGGAAATAGAGTTTAATAAAATTACTCTGCTTAGAGTTCTATACATTTCTCTCACTATCCGTACTCATGCACACACGAGTACATGGATGCATAATTAATATTTATCTCTCTCTTCTTACTTTGGAACATTATCAAGGAAAATAAGTACTGAATTATTAGGTTTTTGCCACGTAATTCTTTTTAATTTATTGTTTTCTTCTCTCAGTTGTAGTTTTTGGCACTTATGGTGCTGTTCACTGACTAATGAAATATTTATCTTAGATATCTGTGTGTGTCTTTACAACATAAGCAATAGTTGACAGTCCCTTCTTTTGCGGGTGGAGTTGACTAGATCATGAATTCTCCAGGATGGAATACAAAGCAAAAGCTATTACCATGCTTACCATTATTTGTTAAGTGCTATGTTAGAGTTAAACCTTATTAAATTATGGCAAAATAAGATAATTTACATTTAAAAGGCTATATATAGATTCTCTCTGTATATCTATATATATATGCAGAAATATAAACTGAGGAATAACCAACAACACATAATTTACATTGGTTTCATTGTAATTTTAGTTTTTTAACTAATAAGCTTTATTTTTAGTGGAGTTTTAAATTTACATAAAATTAAGCAGTAAATGCAACATCCCTATATAGACTTTATCCCTGCAGATCCACACATTTCTCTATGATGAGTATCGTGCCTTACAGTCATACACTACCATGGTAGATGAATTGACCCAAGGTTCACAGTTTGAGGGTTTCCTTTTGGGTGTGGCGCATTCTGTAGTCTTTGCCAAATGTATAAATGGAATATCTACCATTGTAGTGTTTTCCATTGGGTTCATTGAACAATTTCTAAGTTTATACCTGTAACTTTATCCACATTCTCAGAAATTTGGACATTTTTTACATGCACTGAAATCCAAGTCACATTTAACACATTAGGCTAAGGAGATAATAAACTACTTAAAACTTGAGAATGTCCAAATGTTACCTATAGACAAGTAAAAATTCACTAGTCAGTCAGTTTGTGCCTTTTTGATACTGAGTTTGATCTTTGATCCCAGGGCCTTGACAACTAGGCAGCTACCTCTCTCTCTCTCTCTCTCTCTCTCTCTCTCTCTCTCTCTCTCCCTCATTCTCTCCTTTTTCTTTCTTTCTTTTGAGACAAATTCTTCTAAGTCACTAAGTTGTTCAGGCTGAGTTGAAACCTGCAGTCCTCCTGCCTCAGCCTACAGAAAAGCTAAGCAGTGCTACAGTTACAGGTGTGTGCCAGCACATCCATCTAAACAGAAATGATATTTTTGTTTCTAAGATTGCTTGAATTGAAGATATGGTTCTTGTAGTGTGTTTCCCTGAGCTAATTCATGGGCTGAATTTATTTCCAATGTAGTCTGGGATGGAAGTTGAAAATGTTATTACTTGCAAATTTTATAGGTGTACCTGGCCGTCATATTTTAAAAACTATTAAGAATGGAAGTTCTAGAGTGAGACTACTGGTCTGGAATCTCAGCAAGGCATTTACCATTTGTTTAATTGTGAACAAATTGTATGACACCTTTAGATTCACTTTCCTCATTGCAAAAACTGGAATGTCAGAGGTTATCATAGCATAACCAGATAACTGCTAGGAAGTGGAGTCTGCAACTGGGTCATCAGCAATTGTTTCCTGACACTTCCGTGGTGTTACTGTCATATTTGTATCCTTAACTTATGTTGGAGATGATTGGCCCACTCTAGTACATTTAGAGAGCTGAAAGGCTATAGGAATTTCTAGAACTAGGTATAAGAATATATATATATATATATATATATATATATATATATATATATATATATATATAACAATATAATTAATTTTTATTTTATTTCCCTTTCATTCTATTTTGGACACGAGCAGTAATTCAAAGGCAGCACACTTGTGAACGATGATAACAGCATGATTTAGATGGTGTTAAGCACAGCAACCTAAAGACTACCAACTCAGCCCCTGGAGAGGTTTGCTAATTAACCAAACAACTGCAGAGCCTGAGGTGGCTTCTCCATTGACACCAATGAGAGAAAACCTTCGCATTTAGATTTCCTAGTTTTGAACTTGCTGGCATTCACTTGCAAGCCATCAAGTGGACTTCCATCTCCGTGTTTTCTCTAGTATTTAGTTAAAATGTAAAATGAGCTGATTAAAGACAGAATTGAATTAAGCAGTAATAGAAGTTCCTGGATATCAAAGTCAGGCTTGTCCTATCTGAAACCTCATTTACCCGATTGTTTTTCTAGTGACTCTGGAATCATTAATTACCTAAACTGTATCTCCCTATCTGCAGATTGGAGATGGTTAATGTGTTTATGTTTTTTGGTAAAAATCAGTAAATATGCACTTTATGTGCTCAGAAGAGTTTTGATATATACTCATAATCAAGATTTTTTTCCCCACTTTGTTTCTCATCCTTTAATATATCAGTACAAGGTTCTTATAGTCCAATGTAAAGTTCTATATAAGGTGGTTGCTTGCGTTCATCTTTTTATAAATTTAACTAGATGACGTGTTTAACTATAATTCCAAATCCTTGCTTTTATCAGAAATACATCAATAAGTTTATGGCATTGTATGAGATCTAAGATATTTATAATGTTCAGTACGGAGGCCCTTGGCTTTCATCATACAATGCATTTGCGGGACAGATGAGATGGGCATAGACAAGACAGTTTCAAAGCTGATGCTGGTTATTACAGTGATCCAGTGGTGCCTTCACTGTTGTGTTCAATGACCAAGTTCATGAAAATGTTGTAGAGAAATATGTGCTTTAAATTGTTTCCACATCGATAATCAAATTTTTCTTTCAAATGAAAAACAATGTGTATCCACTTCTGTGCCAGAATTAGTCAGTATGATGAGTTCAGTTTTATAAAGTGAAGAAAGTTTATTTGATGACCCAAAATACTTGGAAATGGGAATGTTGAGTGTAATCCTCAATGATAAATTTAAAAAAAAGACCTGCAGTCTTATGAACATGGTTAACACGGCCTCCAAGACCTAAAACCAGATAAATTTGTAAAGATTTATATCAGCTCTGCTGTTGCTATGGTGCTGTGCATTGTTAGATTTCCATTCTTAGTTTCACTATATATTTTTCTTCCAATCCTCATGAAATTCTGTGTTTGTAACCATGAGAAGATGCTTCAGTCAACCTCTGGGCACAGAACAAGAACAGTCCTTTTGTATAAGAACTATCATAAGAATGACATTGCTTCAAAGCAACTCAGGTGTAAAATAACTCAAATGTTCTTTAGAAGAATGAAGCATACTGTTACTTTGTTTGTGAGTTTTTATTTTTTCTGTTTCTACTCTCCTGCCTCCTCTTCCAACTCTCCTTCTTATTTATTTTTCTTCTTTTTTATTCCTCACTTGTTTAAAAAAAATCTTTTAAAGTTTTGCATCCAAAGTACAATGGGTAGTGAAGAGTTCCAGAACATTTGCTTAATGAAGATTATGTGTTGCTACGGGATACAATCAACACTAGCTTCACCTGACTATTGGGCTATGAAGTGCGGTTCTAAATTGAAATGTGATGTTAGTTTAAAACACACACTGAACTTCAAAGACTTAAATAAAAATATTAAAATATATTAAAATATTTTCTATGTTGATGTTATTTATACTATAGAGTTTTGTTTTAAAATTATAAATACAGATTTTTGAAAATGTTTTTCCGTTTACTTTTAAATGTGGCTTCTAGAAATAATTATAATTACACATAGCTCATGTTTTTCATATATGTACCATGTATATATTCTCATTCAAATTCTTTCTATCCTAACAGCTATGGACTATCAAAATAAAGTATTAAATGTTTAGCATGCTTCTTTTTTCTTTTCTTTCTTTCCTTCCTTCTTTGTTTCTTTGTTTCTTTCTCTTTTTTTTTTGAGATAGAGTCTTGCTCTGCAGCCTAAGCTGGTCCTGAAACTCACTGTGTAGTCCAGGCTGGCCTTAGACTCATGACAATCCTCCCATCTCAGCCTCCTTACAAGTGGTGGGATTACAGGGGTGCGTTACCACACTCGGCTTTATGAGGTACAGAGAAAATCAACTAACGGCCTTGCACTTACACGGCAAGTGCTTTAATTGCTGTGCCAGTCCTCTAGCCCAGACGTGCTTCTTAGGTATAAAATTGATGCTGAAGTAACAACCAGTTATGTGAAGATCTTATTTGAATTATTTTCAGAAATGATCCAATAACATAGTTTTTGACTGACTGAATTATTCTCATATCAGATATAAAAGGTAAATCTAACATCTGTTCTCATGGATGGCATCAAGAATTTATTGATAATCTTCTTGGGGCTGGAGGAATGGCAGAACAGTTAAAACACATGCCTTGCAAGGACAATTCCCTGAGTTTGATTTCCCAGCATCACGTAACGCCAGGCATGGTAATGTACGCCTTTATAATTCCAGCACAAGGGAGGCTGAGACAATAAGATTGCAATGAGTCCAAGACTAGCCTGGGACACACAGTGAGTTCAGGACCAGCCTGCGTTAGGGTGTGACCATGTCTCAAAAAAATCTATCTATCTATCTATCTATCTATCTATCTATCTATCTATCTACCTACCTATCTATATGGAGAGAGAGAGAGACATAGAAAGAGGGAGAGAGATTCCTAAAATGCCTGAATAGACCCTGAGGAATATAAAGGAAGAGAAAGAGTACTGAAGGTTTGAGGTAATCAGTGAAAACAGACCACTAATCAAGAAGTTCCTACTGTGTTTAGAACTAGTAGTAGTGGGTGTGGCAGTTACTGAACTTGTGAAAAGGCTCTAAAACTATTGTCGATGTTGAAAATTGCTATGGTGTAATAAATTCAATATATTAGATATTTATGAAAAAAATAACCAAGCAAATCCAAAATACATTTACATGGAATTAAACATTTTTTCCTGCCTTTCCAATGTGATCTGTATGTCAGAATAACTGAAAAAATGGCACACGAGAGAAAAAGTAGCATTCCAAATACTAAATGCAGAAAACGTGAAAGAACAAGTATACTGTTAGGCTGAAGAAAGGCCCACAAGATCCTTTGTAATGATATTTTACAGACCATAATATGAAGAAATAGAACCTATTTCTGTCTTTTGTACTTAGTGACATGCTTTGTGCCTTGACCAATGGATGACTGTGCGTCATGTTGTACCAGCTGCAAACCTAAGCCTGAAGGCTTGCATGCTTGTAATTTCTGGAACTTTGACATCATGGGTAAACAAATCCAGGCTGGGCTGCACATGATGAAAGACGTTATCTTTGAGCAACTAGTTCTGCTTTTGCTGCCAACAGAGTGCAACTGCGTGAGCAAGCTCAGCTGAGACCAGCGGTGTCTGCCTCAGTGGAAATGCACAGCTGACCAGAGGCTCTTGAACAGTAACAAATGGCTATTGTTTTAAAAACCTTTGGTTTTGAACTGGTTTGTTAAGTAGGAATACATGACTGATTCAACAACCATTTGGAAACCGTCAGTGAGGTAAAGGATCCAGGCAGTAATTACCAAATAGTTCTAGATACACAATGCAAATAATGCCAAAAATCACTTTTGAGGCACAGGTATAAATAGTGAAGAGATCCGTGCAGTCTAGAGGCTAAAAAAACAAAGCAATTGTTTAAAAATAAATATACATTGGGGAAAAGTGACTCTTATGTTTTGTATCCTGATTTGGAGTGGTTATGTGTACTAGAGAGTGGGTAAATATACTTAATTTTGGATCACTATATCTTAAGAATTCAGGCAAAATTTTCAGAGTAATAATTAAATAGAATGTGCGCCGAAATAAGGGAAAATACAATGTCTAAAATAAAAATATTGTATACAAATTTAAACTGCTAATGGAAACCTAAAGAGCTTTGTTGAAACACCTGAAAGGTCTTCTAAAGGAGATAGTTATTATACTCCTGAGTAAAATTTTTTTGGGGAAGTGGGTGTTACAGAGTTTCAAGTCCAAGCCATCACACTGAGATGAGCTATATTCCAAGCCCATTTTTTCTAATTTTTGAAGAGTGTGCCTTACCAAGTTACTGAGTTGCTAAGGCTCAGCTCAAATTTTGCAATCTGCCTGCAATGGCCTCTCAGAGTTCTAGGATCACAGATTTGCATCAGAGGACCCAGCTACAAATTCTAGTTTCTAATCATCCCAATAATCACTTAGAGATTCACAAAAGTTCTAATTTTATTCACAGTATTACTCAGTGTGGTATTTTTTACATAAGCAATTTAAATAAAAAGTAGATAAAGACTTTTTGGAGTTTTAAGACTGTTTTTTTTTAAGGCAACAGTAATTAAAGGTATTGGAGCACGGAGAGATTAGACCAGCCAACCGTGCAGTCCACATCCAGAGCGACATTTTTTAAATGTGAGAGGTATCATTGAAGAAGAGAAGGGTAATGTGCTGTTTAAAAGTGATGTAATTATACGCAGAAATTTTTTTCTATAAGAATAAACAGTGGATCTCTGTTTTAAAGCACAGATTAGAATCTATTTCAGATAAATAAGAGATTTACAGAAACAAAGCTTTAAAAAAATTACTGTAAGTAGTGTGTATGAAACTTGGACATGAAATATTTTAAATAAAAAAAGCAAATAAATAAAACATATACGAAAATACTAATAAGTTTAATTGCCTTAAGTTTTGCCTCTGTTGGCAAAAATAAATAATAATGAACACGAAAAGAAATTATGTAAATTAAAAGGGGAAATTTTTAATGTATGTAATAAATGTCAGCCTATAGATGTGGTGGCGTTACCTCGTCCATTTTATGTCAGTGTGGAAGAGTGA
Organism: Ctenodactylus gundi; assembly: GCA_004027205.1. Classification (NCBI taxonomy): domain Eukaryota; kingdom Metazoa; phylum Chordata; class Mammalia; order Rodentia; family Ctenodactylidae; genus Ctenodactylus; species Ctenodactylus gundi. The sequence continues at coordinate 80,285 of PVKB01005760.1, forward strand.
ACACCACGAACAAAGAAATGACAGGGAACTAGAACGTAGGTTTATCAGGATAAATACAAAGGAAAGGTGAGGTAGACAGTAGGAGCTCTGCCTACAAGCAGAGGGAGAGGCAACAGCATCAGCTGATCGGCAGTTAACAGTCATGTCTTATTTTTTTAATAGATCAACGGTATTCATTTTCTTATACATATTTGGCCTTTACTGATTGATACATATTAGCATATAAACTAGTTTATTGGCTTAAGATCAAATTCAAGGGCCAAGATAAGACCCTCCTAAATTGTGGTATCACCAAGTCTGGAAGAGCTACACTAGTTACAGCCCCAGACCGTGTTTAGCTTTAACTTTGCCATTAATTTGGGTACTTTCTGATGTGAAAACATGCAATGTATGACAATTCTGTAATACAGCAATCATGGTCCTAGAGCTCTTAGTGTACGTACCAATCAGGAGGCTTATACGCGATTGTGTGACGATCAGTCAGGGTAAATCAGCTTGATGGGTTTGAGAAATGCCCAGCACATTAGTAACACACACTCTCTGTTTGTCTGTGGGGCATTTTCAGAGATGCTTGATGGGTAAGCCAGCAAACTGAGGGGAGAATACCCACACCTTTGGTGCATGACACAGACCAAGAGACTTGTAGCCGGGATGGAATAAAAGGGGAGAAGTTGACCCACATCTGAAGTGATCCTTTGGCTTGATTTGATGTGTGTTTGTTGTGGTTGCCTGCAGAAATTAGATTCCAGTTTCTTCAGACTTCCTACTGCCACATGCCAGGGACTCTCCAGGCGACTTCCAGGCTTTTGATCTCAGAACAACTCTGTGTCCTTAAGTCCTCTTATTCCTTGACTTCCACCTTCTTGATCTTACTAGAACTCCACTCTGGCTCTCTAGCATATTACGAACTCTCTGTACTCTAATCCTTTAAAACTATCTAATAAAATTTCCTCTCAATTAACATGTCCTATCTACTCTGTTTCTCTAAAGAATTCTAAAATATTGTAGTTTTCATACAAGAAAAACTTGAATAAATCCAATTATCTATTCACCATAAAATAAAAAAAAATAATTATGCTTTTAGGGCAGAACTATTTTATTTCTGATTTTGTTTAGTGCTGGATGTGTTCAAAATACACTTTTTATTAAATTATGCCTGTAAGTGAACTTGATCTTTAAAAAGTACCTCAACAACACAATATTTGGGAATCATGCAGAGAGAAATAAAACCATCATGAAGAGAACATGAACAAAATTTGGCCTAAAAGCTACCTGTATGAAGACCAAAAAAGTCAAAACTCCAGAATAAGTGGTGATGAAGCCAGGGATGTGATGGATTTACAGTTACTGAATAACTGTTTTACCATATTTTGCTTCTTATTGAAGTAGTTTATATGTTATGAATAAATAACAAAATATAAAAACAATTTATGGGTGGAGATAATCAGAAAAAAATGAAATTTATAACACGTAAGTTCCCTTAAACAAGAAATTGACATACTTTAAAAGTTAACATAAAATACCCATAAATTATGTGTACCAGCAAGAGTGATGTAGAATGAATTTTCAGAATTGATGAGGGTTAGAAAAAAGGAAAACTATCTACTTCCTTATTCTATGAATTTGGCCGCTTTATCTATCTCAGGTAAATTACATCATGTAGTACTTGTTTTCTGTCTAGATTATTTACTTAACATAATATCTGCATCAGTCATCCACACCTAAGCATGCTGAGTTTTCTTTTCTTTTCTTTTTTTTTTAGATTGATGATGGGACTGGAAACTGACATTATTATTATGAAATTCAGTAGATTCCTCAAAAAAACTGAAATCAGATATGACATATGGCCCAGTTATACCTATTCTGGATAACATTTCAAAAGATTTGAAGAGATCATATAACAATGACCAGTGCACACCCACGGTCATGGCAGCACAACTCATAATAGCTAAATCTTGAAAGCTGCCAATATGTCCATCAACAGATAATGAATAAAAGAATTGTGGCATGTACACATATGTGTGGGGTGTGTGTGTGTGTGTGTGTGTGTGTGTGTGTGTGTGTGTGTGTCTGCTTGAAGGAGTACTACTGTGTCACAAAGAAAAAAAATTGAGACATTGTAGGGAAAAGGGATAACCTTGAGAGACCACTACTCTTAGCAAAAGGAATCAGACCCATGTTAAATATCACATGTTATTTCTAATGTGATAAATCCAGAGTACAAATAAGTAAAAGAGGAAAGTTAGAGAGTGATATTTGGAAACAGAGAGTTAGATTTTTAAAAAGAGAAAAAAGAAATGTGGGAAAGGGAAAGAGAAGCAAGGTGGGGATGGAGGAAAAGAAATGAAAAATAATCAAAATGAAAAATGTGTGTGTACGAATTCCTCAAGTTGGACCTAATTGTTACATGTTACAGATACATGTTAATAAAAAGAATCATTTTTGAGAAAAGATTGAGCAATAGTTTATTGTATATATAAAAGACATTTTCTTTATCCATTCATGCGTGTATGGATATTTAGACTTTTTTGTACTTCTTGGTTTCAATGGAAGTGGGAATAAAAATATTTCTCTGTCTTCCGGTTTTTATTTCATTACTTTTGAGTAAGTAGCTAGACTTAGGATTGGTACATAACGCAGTAATCCTGCTTGTCATTTCTCCAGGATCCTTCCTATGGCGCTCCACCACTGCTGCTCCAGCTGCATTTTCCGCCACCAGCACCCAAGTGCCCGACGAAGTTGCCCATATTCTCGACCACTGTTTTTTAACTCTCTCTCTCTCTCTCTCTCTCTCTCTCTCTCTCTCTCTCTCTCTCTCGTGAATGAGCACCCAAACAGCCATAAAGTGACTAGCTCCTGTGGCCTGGTTTATTTTTGCCTTGTGACTGGTGATATTGAATGTCGTTGTATGTACTTATTGATGATTTTATGTCTGCTTCTGAAAAAAAAAAAGAACTCCATTCAAGTCCTCTGCTTGTTTTACAGTTATTTCTTGTCTTTGATTTGTTTTTACTACAAAGATGTAGAAGTTTCCTCTACATTTTGGACATTAAACGATTAATAGATATTGAAATATTCTACTCCATTCTGTAGGCTGGTCTGAAGTAACAAGACATTAATCAATGTGGTAAGAAAGTAAAACAGAATAAGGAAAAGCAAAGTTTTTAAAAACTTCAACATTTTACAATGTTTTGATTTCTTTTTGTGGCAGAAATTGTCACTAATATTCTTGATATATTCCCAATCTTTTTTCTACTATTTTTATTAATATATATATATATATATATATATATATATATATATATATATATAATATTTACAAAGGAACTTGAATATTTTGTGCAATATATATATCTCACATCACTTTTATAATCCCTTCCCATTTTTGGCCCTCCCACACCCCCCCATCCTTACCCTCCAATTCCTGATATCACACCGTGTGATTCTATAGAATGCCTGTATTCCGGGTTTCTCAAGTCAGAGAAACCATACGATACTTAACATATTTAATCTTTTGCATCTGAATCATTTCACTGAAATTACCACTCTAGCTCACCTTCCTACCTTTTGAATGGACTGCAGTGGTCAAATCTTAATGCCTCTTTTCTGAGTCCAGCAGATTCCTTTATTGGGATATTTGCCAAAGTTTTATCTAGCGTAGAATATGGTATCTACTTTTAATGTTTGTTTATTCTTCAATGTTTATGTGAGTACAAGGAAATACTGGAGTATTTTACTTGTGATTTTTTTTTTTTTTTTTTTTTTTTTTTTTTTTTTTTTTTTTTTTTTTTTGTGACAGGATCTCGCTCTGTAGTCCAGGCTGGTCCTGAACTCACTATGGAGCCCAGGCTGGCCTTGGACTCACAGCAACCCTCCTGTCTCAGCCTGAGGGGTTGGGATTACGGACAAGCACCAGCACACCCAGTTTATATGGTGCTGGGGAACTGAACTCTGGTACTTCGCGTTTGGCTTTGCACTTTCTAGGCAAGGGCTTTAACCACTGAGCTATTCTCCAGCCCCTACGTATCAGTATTTTCCCATTCTTTTGAGGTACTTTGCACATCTATTTGAGACAAAAATTATTCTAATCCAAAATATTGCTAAACAGCAAATGCTCGTAATTACCAGCACTCAGCACATAGATACTATTTTATAATGCATCACAATATCTTTCCATAGAGAACATACACCTCACTTAGTTTTTACCACTGTTTCTGAAACCTAAGGGCTCTGCTCGGCAACGCTCACATGGCAAATCAGGGCCATTAAGTGCTATACTTTGCTTTTGCTATTCTACTCGTTGTCCGTGGCTGAATTTCAAATTTTTTTCAAGGCTGTTTAGATGAATGCTACTCCGTGAATATTTTCCTATGTCCATTAGATGAATTAATCATCTCTCCTCATTTTTGCTCCCAAAAGTCTTCATACTCACCTTCTTTGATTGTAATGAGATGTGTGCAGTGTCTAGCAAATAGAGGTCCTCCAGAATGATAATTACCTTTTGTATTTTCAACTACGGTTCTTGTTTCCCATTATTACATTGTTAAACGGTCTTTCTCCCTTGCTTCTCAGTGACCTCTGAATGTCAGCCCTTTTATTTCCGGTGTTCAGTCTAGCCCTCGACACATAACGAAACGTCCAATAAGCATTTGCTCAAAAACAAAGGAATGCGGCGCTTGCAGCCTAATGGGCGAAAACCAATCATCTCTTAAGCCACTCTGTTTGTCATATGTAGAAAACATTTTTCAGAGGTTAAATTTTTATAAGGATATAAGTAAAATGTAGTAGAAAAATGAATTCACAGGGAAAAAAATTCAGTTATATTTTGCAAGAATATGAGATAGGAAAATGTTGCTATTATTTCACATCTATTTAAGTGAAATTGGATTAATCATATTGTGTTGATTTTTTAAAATCTTCAAATTGAACACACACACAGACACACACACATCAAAGTAGTTAGGTGGATAAGAGACGTAACTAGGAAAGGAAATCAGTGTGCATTATTTGTAGCACTTTCTTCTGTAATTGTGGCACAGAAGATAAAAAATAAACCAATCATGCACAGTCATTTCTGTTAAGCAAATTTTTTGCTACACACTTTGCCAGCTCTTTAAGAAAAGTGAGTATAATATTGCATGCACCTATACACAATGCAGTTTTGTAATCTATATTTTAATAAGTATAAATTTCTGTGTATGTGCAGATCTACTATTTATCTATTCATTAATGTAGCTGCTAAAGTTAACTACTTGATCAACTCTGTGAATGTAGAAACTGATTAT